>JAJOOF010000305.1:0-90133 GCA_029582545.1 Solanum lignicaule | reverse complement strand
TTCTCGTCTATCAGCATCTTATTAAAATCTACTACATGTTGTAAAATGGATTTATACATAAATATACTTTGTGTTATAACATATATACACATAATACTATATTTTTATTTTTATGAAGGTTCCCTCAAAGGGGATTCAATAGATAAGTCAAAGGAGCATGGGGAGGAAGGGGGGGGGGGGAACCTAACCTCCACAATACAAAACTAGGAGTGAGGGCACATCCTTACTCAATAACTTGTCAAAATAAAAGGAAAGAAAAGAGAGGAGGTTACTCATCGTCACATAAGCTTACAAAAAATTCTAGAATTCATAAACTAGAAGCAACCAAACAAAATTTACGCCAGGTCGAATATAAAGTTGTCGTTCTTCACTCAAATTCTAATGTTGGGCTTGTCAACTACATCATTCTTCAAGGTGGATGTAATCTTAGAAGGAAGATTTATAGCCTTGGTGAAGAAGGCAATTGTTTTGCAATGTTAAGCCATATTCACGAGCAAATAAGTTGTAGTGTTACCTTCTCTGAAGGTGTTAATGAAAGGGAAATGACAAAGTGAACTCATGAATTAAATCTGTTTAATATCACCTTTGATCTGCCAAAAGGTGTTGAACATACCTTTAACCATCTGAATAATCAAGAGGGAGTCGGACTCAACAGTAACTCTATGAAAACTATAATCTAGACACCATCTTAGGCCAATCTCTAGAGCTAAAGCCTCATCTCAATTTTTTGAGAAAAAAACAATCAAAATAGGCCCTGAAATCCATAATCATTTGTCCAACATGGTCCTAAGAACTCCTCCACCTCCAACACTTCCAAGATTTCCTTTACTACAACCATCCACATTCAATTTTAGCTCATTATAGTTTCACCTCTTCCATTTCACCAATTTAATTTCTAGCTTTGGTGTGATGTGATCTATGAGATGAGATCAACTGATAATAGAAGGTGAAAGTGGAAGCTCTAGAAATTGAGAATTAATAATCAAATAGAGGAGGTTGGAGATCTGATCAATGATTCTAGGAATAGAAATTCTAACACCTTCATGTTTGAAATTGCTCCTATATTTCGAAGCTCCCCAGTAAATAATAGATGAAAGACTCTGGAGAAGAAGTTTGTGAACTTTGTTGATAGGTTTGATCAACCACCATCTAATAATCTTAACCATGACATTTTCATTAGAGCTGTGAATGATTCCACAAGCGTTATTGGCTATAAGATAAATATACAAACAATATAAAATATGTTGTAAACTAGCTAATAACCATACAATATACTTGGTGCCCAAGTATATATACATGGCAAATAGATAGCCATATAATATACTTGGTGCCCAAATATAATATACATGTATATATACCCTTCTTCTAGTAACAAATAAATAAGGCAAGAGTAAATGAAAATAAAAATACTACACTTAATATTTTCTCATCTATCTTTCTTCTTAATTTTAGTACATTATCTATATTTTTGTCACGATCCAAAAATGGGTGTGATGGCACTGTCTTATCCCCCCAATACAAGTCATCCTAAAATCAAAAACATAAAGATATAAACGCAGAAAATAAATTATCAATAACATAAATGCAAATAACTTGGTCAAACTCATAAATAACCCTAAAATCTTGTTGTCACGTGTACAAGTCTCTACTTTATACAATTGAATTGAAAGAAAATACAAGTCTCAAATGTCTTTGTTATTTAAAGTAGAACAAGAACATAATTAAGTAACAAGAGAATAAAGTAATAAGAGAGCCTAGTGAAGTGAAAAGCAACTACCTCTCAAGTCTCAACAGAAAAGCCTCGGACGAAGTAGAGAAAACGAATAATCACGTAGAACCGGGCTTGTAACCTACACAAGTGTAGAAACAAGATATGAATACCAAACAACACGATACTCAACAAGAAAACTACTAAACACAAGGTAAAGCAAAGAAGAATACGGGTACTCCTATCATACCCAACTGAACCTCCATAACTACAACTTGCACAAAAATTAGTCCAACCTAATAGTTTACAACTCACGAAGCACACGATTCAATAACAACACCGCAACAGTACAAATCATCAAAACCAATATCAAATCCATCAATCACAAGATCACCAAAGAAGTATTCACAAGTACACAAATGATAAATGAGGTGCAATGCAATGCAATATCAGGTAAAGTGATGCATGTCTGTCTTAACGATAAACATTCACTTAGACTCAGATCGAGACTCATGGGGACGCACACGGTCCATGTACTCACCGAAAGAAACCTCGGCATCAATCTCACTCGCTGAAATAAACCTCAACATCAATGTCACCCACCGGAAGAGACCTTGGAATCAATCTCTCTCTTTGAAAGAAATCACTACATAATCACAATATCTCATTACGTTGTTTCATGACCAATTCAAATAGGCATATTCACATATTAATGATGAGATGTCATCTTCCATATCATTCACAATTTAGAATAACCCAATCATAATATTTCATCAATAACATATTAATATTATCACTCCAACCATTCACCAAATTCCCGTTTTTATCATTAAGATCAAACAAAGTGATCAATTTTATCCATCACCAATTCTCATTACTCCCCAATACATAAAACAAGGAATACAAGATCCTACAAGCATAACAGAGGCCTAGAAGTTCACTTGCTTCAATCAATGAAGCAATCACTCCATAACTTGAGTTTTCCCTTATTGTTGGGTCTCTGAATCAACACAAGCTATTCAAATAAGAAATCACAATAAGAATTCAGAACTATCAACACCATACCAATCTTCTTGGAAAATGAGGTCAAAATGACCCAAAAATTCAGTTTTGAAAATGAAAGGTAAATATGGAAATTAGTATAAAATTGTGTTACCTAAAACATTTGAAACTACCAGTGAAAACCATTTCGAAAACAGAGCTCAAACAAGCCTTAAATCACCACTTATCAAAACTTTAGGCCTTTAAAAAAATTGTTTAAGTTTGGAACCAAAATCCATGTTTAATCATTGAATCATGAAATAATTGATGGGTAAATGAGATAAGAGGTTAGAAATTGTTACCCAATCGAAGACATTCGAAAATACCTTTTGAAATGGCCTAAAACGAGGGGCTAGGGTTCAACAATGGGTGAAATGGGAAGAAATCCCGATTTTGAGAAAAGTTTATGTTCCGGTAAAAATTACTCTACGCGATCGCGGTGACAAGGGTCTCGCACATTGAGTTAAAAAAGGTATATATACATCGGCATAATCACCACATGTCTCATCACAGTGTACAAAAATCAATGCTAATATGTAATTTCACACCATAAGAAAGAGACAATAAACTTAAGCAATTCAAGTCAACAATAATGCCATCAACGCACTTCATCAATCAACAATAAGGATCAACATCAAGGCAATTCACAAAACACAACTATCAACACATTTTCTTTTTCATTTAATCCCCTTTCATTCATTATCAAGTGGAGTAATTGAACCCATCACCTCATGATTCCCATTACTCCCCAACACACACAATGAAGGGAAATACAATATTCTACAAGTTTTACGAGGTTTAGAAGTTCACTAGCATTAATTCAATCAGACAATTCGAGACTTGAGTTTTTCCATTCCGAACAATGTCCAAAGTCACACAATCTAATCGAACAAGTAATCACAATAAGATTTTGGAAATAAAACCATCTATATCATGCACTTTGAAAAATGAGTCAAATCAATTCAAAAACCCAATTTCAAAAATGAGATTTGAATCCGAAAATCATTACTTGAATACGTTATCCAAGTCATTTGGAACTCATTAGTGAAAAACATTTCAAAAATGGATTTAGTTCAAAATCACCATTTTATCACGTTCTTGGATTCTTAAAGAAACCCCAAATTATCATTTAAAAGACCTTAATTTAAACGCTTAAATTCATAAATAATAATGGGTAAATGTACCATTATCAACTAAGAAGGTTACTATAATGCAATGGAAGCCCCTGATAAAATTATAGCCAAAATTTCATCTTGGACTGCAAAAAAACTCTCTTATGCAGAGAGAGTTCAACTAGTCCAAACTGTTTTGTTTGATATCCAAGCATTTTGGGCTCAACTATACATCATCCCTACTAAGATACTTAAGTTGATTGAAGGCTATTGTAGGAAGTTATGTGTGGTCTGGATCAAATGAGATTACGAAAAAGTCACAGATAGGATGGTCTAGAATTTGTCTACCTAAGAGGCATCTAGAGGGCTCAATCTAATTAATCTAGCAGTATGGAACAAAGCGGCTATTGCCAAGACATGCTGGGACTTCTCTCATAACCGAGGGTAAACTATGGATCAGGTAGATTCATGCATATTATATAAATGACTCAAAGTCAATATCGGGAGGTGTAAAATAGTAATTTTGAGAAAATTTCTAAAAATAACCTTCTGGGTCATTACAAATATTTAGGCATTGAATCAAAGAAGTCCAAAAAACATTTGTGAGAAAGAAAAAAATATACTCTGAACTTTGAAAGTGTCAAGACCCAAAAGTCGAGGTCATGTGCAGATACCTCGAGAATCCCCAAATTTGGTGTGTAAGCCAAATGAAATAACACATACGAGACTTTCAAAGGGAAGTCAGACCACAACTGAAGAGAAATAAAAATAACAAAGAAATTCTCAAAACCTAGTATCATAAGCATAAGTTTCTAGAATATTGAATACATATCAAGTCTTCGAAAAGAAATTAAAGACGGTAAATGATTGATGGAGACTAATGGCGATCCTGAAAATAAAATCTCACCATACCTCTGAATGAGAAGAAGACGCTAGATCCAATCAACCGCTACGAAGATCACCCTGACTAGAATCTGCATAAAAAGATAAAAGAAGTAAGGGCGAGTACAATCCACATGTACTAAGTAGGTTATGCTGGCTGAGCATAAGCAACTAAACAGACTTAAGAAATAAACAATGAAGCACTTCCACTTGCACACATAAGAGTCTCATTCCGGTATCGGAGCCACCAACTTATATAATAACAACGCGAATAAAGAAAACACATAAGGATACATGTAATACTCAAATCAATAGATAAGCAAGTTACACAATGCAACAAAACTGGTCAATGCAATGCAATGAGATTATCAAATGATATGGCGGAATCAAGGTTACGTTGTCGCACAACCTATTATATACACCTCGCCAAGCATTAGCTTCTAGACAAGGACCTATAGGGGACTCGTAGTCCATATACCAATCTCAATATGTCATCAACTTATCACCTTGCTCGTGGTCAAGGATAAATATTGTAAGGTGTCTCATTTTCTTTCTGAAAATAATATTTCTCCACTTTCTTATATACCTGTGAACCATGATATGCTGAATGAGGATGAATGCATCAAAACACAAGGCATAATAAATTACTCGAGGATTTGAATAACATAAAATCTTCAAACTCAATATGTCATGAACACGTCCTTATATGATAGGGTAGTAGAAGAAATCATTTGAAAAACATTTCTTTCTTTTAAAGATGATCAAATATCCATTCAAGCCCCTATCTTGGGCATTTCAATGTCAAGTATAAAAATAGGTCACACAACCACTCACACGGACAATTTCTAAAATTAACACAGGTTTTCAACAACAATTAAGGTATCACATGAGGCCTCACACGGGCTAAAAAATAAAGCCAACACTTACCAACCTAAAAAATTCATACTACCATTCACTTCGTAATTGACTTGTTAAGAAGGATTAACCACTCATCTCATCTAAGAGAGGGGCAGCCAAACCTACTTCAAAGGTTGAAAACTTCACCCCAACAAATCTATCAGATCACTCCCTCAATTAAACGATCACCGAAAGGATCCCAACTATCAAGAATGGAAAAGTTCATCCAAAGAAGCCCAACGATACTCATATGGATAGGATTAGAATTCAGAGGTGAAATAGTTCCAAAATCCCTTCGAAAATTGGAAGACTAAAATTAGATTATTATTTGAAAAACATAATCTACAACCAAAGAGTAACTCGTGGTTCAAAACCCCATTAAAATCGATCAAGAAGTGAGCTCCAGTTCATGAAAATACAATTTTCCAATTCAGGGGGAAAACCCCAAGACCCACATTGAAATCATGATTTAAAGATATTTTCGGAAGATAGAAGTTCAAGAAATCAACAAAGAATTGGTAGGGAAAGCTTACCCACACGAGTTTTCACAAAAATGCTCCCAAGAATCGCCTCCCCAAAGCTCCAAAGGATTGAAAATGGCGAAAATAAGAAAATTAGGAATAATCCCGAATTTAAGTTATGTTCAGGTAAAAATTGGTCATCGTGAGCCACTAACTCTCGCGATCGCGAAGGACTCGGAGGTTCACATCACGATCGCGAACCCCTGTCCACGATCGTGAAGGCTAAATAAAATATGGGTTCATCGTGAACGCGAGCTTATGGGCCACAATTGTGAAGACCAAAAAGAAGATACATCACAATATCGAGCCTATGGACCGTGATTGCGAAGGTCAAAGTGACCGGCACCAGAAACCAGCAGCTCAACTTCAAGGAAAAAGTCCCTGAATGGATCCTTGGGAATCTTTTGGGGTGCGATAAAAAAACTGGACATGCCTCGGAAATAAATTTAATATTCTAGACTCAATGAAATCGTCGGATTTTTGAGAAAAGATCAAATGACGAAAATACCCTCTCAACTCAACTTCCCACCTAAACACCCAAAACCCAACCTAAGGCCTCGGAACCGTGACCATCCACCTTACTAGCTCAAACTCAGCTTTCCGGATGGAATGCAACTGAAACAGAATTTCCATTCGACGCTTGGAACTCGAAATGATGGCCAAAGTCAACCATATCAATAAAATTCAACTAAAAAGGGTCAAAATCACCAAAATCACTCCCGATCGCATTGAGAGATCACACTAATCATTCCCGCAATACAAACTAAGCATGAAAACGTTAAGGAAAAGGGCTAAATGGTCATTTTACAAATTAAAGCAAATTCACAAAAAATGAGACATTACAGATAGAAGGATCATATATACCCGCAGACTCAATCGGACGACGAATCCTTACGTGGTCCATGGATATCAAAATGTGCGCTTCCAAAAATTTCATCTCTATTAAATCTCCTATATAATTTTTTAAAATAAAATATCAAAAATAATTTGAAACTATTGTTTTCACTGCCATTAGATGAAAAGTGTATATGTGAGCTACTTTTGTAACAGTATGGATATATATATATGTGCCACTTTTGTAACAGTAAAGATATATGTGAGCTATTTTTGTAATGGTAAGGGTATATGTAAGTCGTTTTTTTAACGAGATGTATATCAGCTCTAAATCACAAAGTTAATAGGTTTATCAAACCATTTTTCCAAAAAAAAAAAGGGTATTGAAAAATCTAATATTATATATAAATCTAGACAATTATTTGAAATCAAGTACACACAAAAGAAAGATTGATTAATACCTCAGAAGCATTATTTAGAACCATTTATTCTGATATAATAAAGTACCAACAAAGACTTATATATTTAATTTTCACTTTATTGAGTGATCATTTTTTGTTAGGATTTTAACATTGGGGAAATGGCACTCTACAAAATTTATACATTTTCTGGGTATTAGGATAGTCCATATATGGCTTCAACTTAGGATCCTTGATGTACCCACAAAGACAAGGGATCTGCTCTCTCAACACACCGCAACATGTCGGAGTGGGTGGTATTCCAGTAAGAATTGATTCGGCACATGGACTTAATTCTGAGACACTGCATGTCACTGCCTTCGCCACCAATAATTCGCCAAGTAATATGACAAGTGTCGCGATAAAAAATATCGCGAAAATAGAACTATCCTTCTTCATTAGAAATTTTATAAAAGAAAGAAAAGTGAAGTGAAGTTTAGATGAAAAGAATAGTGAATTATCGTTTCAATTTATAATGAACCAAGGGTCCAAGGTGTTAATTTTTCATTATCTACAATTGGTTTTTAACTAAATTTGGTTTGAATGCTCTTTTGACTTTTAACTCTCTCTTGATAAATTTCATTGAATGCTCTTTTGTTTTTTAACTCCATAGTGGTAAATTTTATGAATGCTCTTTTCTTTTATAGAAAATTCATCAAGTGCTCTCTTTTTTTCTTTTTTTTTTTAAAAGTAGGTGTTTTAAGGTTTAGTTTGAAGGGAAGTGCTAAATGACCAGAAAAATTAAAAAAAACTATAATATTTTTTTTATTTAAAAAAAACTGATGTTTTTTTCCATTTTTTAGTTAAAAGGTATTAAAGTTAAAAGGGTAAAAATATTTAAAAAGGTAAAATAATATAAATAAAATATCATTCTGGCCAAAAAGATTTTTCCTAGTTTGAATTGGTTTATAATTAAAATTAAATTATTTAGTCAATTTTTAAATAATGAAAATTAAACTAAATCAACTATAACAGATATTTATCAGTTTAATTATTATTGATCTTGATTTTATTTGATTTTTCAATTTTTAATGTAAAATTTATTATTTTGATGGTCAAATTTATTTGTTCACCATTTTCTTGTAAAATTTATCATAGATGCCCCAATTTATTTATTTTACATACAAAAATTAAATTAAAATATAACCGCAAAAAATAGTTTTAAAAAATTTCCATTAACACTTTTTATTTCTCATATTTTACGCTAAAAATAAAAGAATAAATAAAGAATAATAATAAGAAGCTCAAATAGTAATAAGCTAATAGATCTTTAAAGGAGATATTTAAAACTCAAATTAGGTGTTGAATCAAAGAAGTCAAAAAGATATTTGTGAGAAAGAACAAATATACCATGCACTTTGATAGAAGGATCATATATACCTCCTTTGGGAGAGTGATTAGCAATTGGCACTGCAACTGGAACTGGCGAGGAACTCAATGCATCTTACACTGGCTCGAAAGCAGCTTTAAAAGACTGAAAATAGGATATGAGGATATGCTTGGATGAGACTCCACCCACTGTAAAGGTAGCACAAGCAAAAGAACTGTGATTCGCACAAGCGGAAAAACTGCTTTTCGAAACCTGTAGAATCAATCGGATGAAGAATTCTTACGTAGTCCATGGAAATCAAAGGTCCACTTCCACAAATGTCTATCTATATTAAATCTCCTATATGGACTTTTTCAAAAATAAAATAAAATTGTAATTAATGTTTTCACTATTATTAGAAGAAAAGTGTATATGTGAGCTACTTTTATAACGGTAGGGATACATGTGAGCCATTTTGTAACGGTAAAGATATATGTGAACCATTTTTATAACGAGATGTATATCAACTCTAAATCGCAAAGTAATGAATTTATCAAACCTTTTTTCCGGAAAAAAAAGGTATTGAAAAATATAACATCATATATAAATCTAGACAATTGTTTGGAATCAAGTACACACAAAAGAAAAATTGATTAATACATCAAAAACATTAATTAGAACCATTTATTCATATATAAAGTTCCAATAAAGGCTTATAAAATGACATTAGTCTATAGTATATTTAATTTTCAGTCTATTCATGAGTGATCGTTTTTTGTTACGATTTTAACATTTGGGAAAGGGTACTCCACATGTTTGAGAAACTTTTTTGGCATTAGGAGAGTCAATATATGGCTTCAACTTAGGATCTTTGATGTACCCACAAAGACAAGGGATTTGCTCTTTCAACTTAGCACAACATGTCGGAGAGGCTGGTGTTCCCTTAAGAATTGCATCGGCGCATGGACTTAACTCTGATACATTGCACGTCACTGCATTTGCCACGAACAACTCGCCAAGTAAAATGACGAGTGTCGTGACAAAAAATATGGCGAAAATGGAACTTCCCTTCTTCATAATAGAAATTTTTAAAATGAAATTTTTAGAAGAATGAAAAGTTAAGTGAAGTTTAGATGAAAAGCATAGTGAATTAGTGTTTCAATTTATAGGGAACTAAAGGCCCAAGGTGTTAATTTTTCATTATCTACAACTGGTTTTGAACTAAATTTGGTAAATTTCATTGAATGTTCTTATGACTTTTAACTCCATCTTGGTAAATTTCATCAAATACTCTTTTCTTTTACTCCTTTCGTTTACTTTTACTTGACACATTCATTAAGAAAATAATTATTGATATAAGTATTTTACCAAACTATCCCCTATTAATTGATGTTTTGAAAAATAAGTATTTAAGGCTGAGGGTAAAACGTGAAAATAAATTATTCGTCTTTTCTTGATATGTCTAAAGTGACAAGTAAGAATGAAAATCTATTTTAGGAATAAGTGACAAGTAAAAATGGACGGAGAAAGTATAAAATTTATTGAGTGGTCTCTTTTTTCTTTTAAAAAGTAGGTGTTCACGGTGCAGTTTGAATTGATTTTTCGTTTAAATCAAATTAATTTAGTCAAATTTTAAATAATGAAAATTTAATTAAATCAACTATAATAAATATTTCTCAGTTTGATTATTATTGATTTTGATTTAATTTGATTTGATTGTTTGATTTTTAATGTAACGTACAAATATATATACTATTTACTTTTTTCTACTATTGCCTTTTGACATTAAATAAACAAATAAAGTGATAAAAAAAATTTATTAGGAAAATGTAATATAAGCAAAGGTAAATGTAATATAATTTCATCAAATAAAATTTACTCATAAAAAGGGAAATTTATTTAACAATGCAATGTCTTGATTAGAATTGGAGACGTCTAATGTGTTAATTTTGTGTTAGCTAGGATAATACAAAAATAAACATTTTTGAAACTTTATCTTCCTGTCATAAGAAAGATTGATCAATCCTTATAGAAGAAAAAATGTTAAGCCTCGTAAATTAAATTCCTTTTTAATTTCTATCTACTTTAAAAAGTTAGATATAAGTTTGTAGACAATTAAATTCGTGTCAAGAAAATAATAATTAAGAACGGAAAAGTATCGCAACAATCGTATTTATTGATTTCAAAGTGTGAGGGTTACAATCTCCCTGTGAATTCATTTTTTCAGATATAGATTCAAGGGCTCTTGAGATTGATCTTGATTTGTCTTGAACTTGATCTTGGATTCAAGGGCTTTGGAGCCTATTCTTGAATCTTCGATGAACTTGAACTTGAACCTTGTCTTGATCTTGACTTTTATTTGAATTCAAAGGCTTTGAGCATGTTCTTGAATCCGCCGGTCATGATCTTGATCGTTCTTGAACTTCAATTCTTGAATTCTTAAACCCATAGTGTATAGAGAAATCTATGACGTTTGATCCACGATCTTTCTCTAACTTTTTGTTTAGAATTTTCGGTCTCCTTTCTGAATTATGAGGACCTTTATTTATAGTTTTAGAATAGAGGAGTTGTGATTGGAACATGAATCCCTTCGACCACTCAGATTTAAGTGACATAGTATATGGGCTTTGTGGAGCGGGCTTGTTATTTTGACATATGACATGATCCAATTGGCTTCTTTGTTTGACTTGACATGCCACGTCATTTGTCACTATAGATACACACATATTGGATTTAATTCATACAAAATTTGGATTAAATCCATGTTTATTTGGGTTGAATAATTAATTTGGGCTTTACAAATAAATAAGTCCATTTTTATTAAATTCAAGTTCAAGGTCCATTTAACCTTGAAGCCCAAACTCATGTCACGTGTCGCAGTGACTAGGCATCCAAGACCAATAAGGCGGCGCCAGGTGTCCAAATGAGGTGGTAGTCTCAATCAAATGCAAGAACCAATCACAATCTGCCAAGTGTCAAAATGACATCCTTTGGCCAATCATAAGCATTCTTGTCCACCCTCTACAACTATAAATTAAATAGGGGATGTACATGACATTTTAAGGCATGAAGAAAACTCTTCAAGAAGCATTCTGCAATTGGAGAAAGCTACAACATCAACTACATAGCTCTTCCTGGAGATCGACTTGAAACAACGAAGCGCTTTTCGACGTTCCCGGAGATCAAATTTATCTCAAGGAGGTCTACATCATCCTACATTCGAGAAATACACTACTGAAGGCCATCGAAGCATGGAAAATTTTAGGAGAGAAGAATCAAGAGAACAACAGAATTGTACTCACATGATTCATCAATAAAAATAACATTTTCTTTTATTTATTTTGCTTGCAGTTGATTTTCAGCGCTTACGAAAATTTGTTGCAAACAAATTTGGCGTGCCCAGTGGGACCAATTTTGCTCTTCATCTCTTCCTCCTACAAATAAAAAAAACAACAAGTTTAACTTTGTAATGGCCTTCAAGAAGATCAATGATGTTTCATGCAAGGACTCTACTGTTGCCACATTTGTTGATTTTAGTGATGTTGATCCAATCACTCGACGTGATTTCAAGACAAGTGCCTTGAATCGATTTGAATATTTCGCCTCCTTGGAGATGGCAAGAAAGAGCAAATCTCAAATGACACTCAAAATTGCAATCCCTGGGGCAACATTGCATCTAAGTTGTTTGATGAACTTTCTCACTTTGACTTCAACTTTGGTGAATCTAAAAATTCAACAGATTCTTCAAATTCAACAAAGGTGAACTCATTGATGGTTGACGTAACTGGCATGGACGAGAAGTTCGCAATGATGGATCAAACAATTGAAGCCTTGAAGAAGTCTATTGATGAGAAAAACTTCCAAATCGCCGAACTTATAGGCAAGTTAGATCTCTACAACTCTGGAGAGTCGCATCACATTCTAACAACGCAAGAAGAAGTTGATATTAATTCTCCCACCAAGCCAATTAACTCTCAAAGCGCCAAACATTCTACTTCAGTGGCCACTCTAACAGTTCAACAACTATAAGATATGATCACAAACACTATTAAAGCTCAATATATCGGTCCACCACAAAGTTCCTTAGGATATCAAAGTTGTATTCTAAGAGAATTGAAGGTTTATTGATGCCAGTTGGATATCAACTACCAAAGTTGCAACAATTTGATGGGAAAGGAAATCCAAGGCAACACATTGCTTATTTTGTTGAGATTTGTAGTAGTGCTGGTACACATGGTGATCTTCTTGTCAAGCAGTTTATTCGTTCTTTAAAAGAAAATGCATTTGATTGGTATACAGACTTGGAACCTGAATCAATTAATTGTTGGGAGCAACTAGAAAATCAATTTCTCAATCGTTTCTACAGTTTTCGTCGTACAGTGAGCATGATGGAATTGACAAACACAAAACAAAGTAAGGATGAACCCGTAGTTGACTACATCAATCGTTGGTGAAGGTTGTGCTTCGATTGCAAGGATCAACTTTCTAAAATCTCTACAGTTGAAATTTGTATACAAGGAATGCATTGGGGCCTTGTATATATTCTTCAAGGAATTAAGCCTCAAACTTTTGAAGAATTAGCTACACACGCTCATGACATGGAGTTGAGCATTGCAAGCCATGGAAAGACATCACATGTTTTTGATCCAAAAAAAGAAGATACACAATTCAAAGAGTCGTTAGACTACACAACTAATGAGTCCATAGCGGTAATCTACGAAGGCCTTCGCGAGAAAAAAAGTTGAAAGAGATCACGGCGCATCAGCAAACGCGAGAAGTGAAAAATCAATCTACCTTGAAGGAGTTACAAGAAAAAGAGTATCCCTTTCCGGACTCTGACGTTCCTGCGATTCTTGATGAGCTGCTAACCAAGAAAGTCATTGCACTCCCAAAGTTGCTCAAAGCCGAAGAGTTGAACGAGGCAGAATCGTGAGCTGACTTTGAAGCAATACCTGTACCAATCTACAAAGTCTTTGGCTGTGATTTTTACACATTGTGTAGTTCTTTGAGTCGTCTTTCCAACGGAAAAAGAAAATCGTGATTTCAATACTCCTACTTTGAGTTATGAATTTTATACTACAGAAGCGCGAAGCTGATACCAAGAAAGACAGAATTGTGGGCTGACTTTGAAGTGACGTTTGTACCAATCCACGGTTTTTAGCCTTGATTTTTACATATGTTGTAGTTTTTTGAGTCATCTTTGCCATGGAATAAGAATCTCATGATTTCAATACTCCTACTCCGACTTATCAATTTTCTATGATAGATGGGCAAAGCTATGAAACAGACATATCAATTCTAAAAATCAACTTGAGAAATTAATTTTGATCAATTTGGAGGGAGTTTTGGTCTGAAATCTTGATATATTGCAAAAAGTTGAGTTTTGTTCCATAAGGATTAAACGGATTGCAATTCTATTGCTCATACATCTGGGAACGGGTAGGTGCCAAGTACTTACTCACCAAAGTCGGAAAGGGCTTATCGTGCTGTTAATCTCTCCAAGCCAGATAGAATGCGGTCACTCTTAGCCTCTTTATCGCCAAGACTCAAGGATAAGATGCACCGCGTGCTTTCTTGCCGAAAATGAAATGAAAGTACTCCAAATGGTTCTCTCGTGGAGCCGCAACGGGGGATGAAAATGGATGTGGCAAGTTGTCTCTACCAAGGCTGCAAGAAAGGTGAATGCCTTGAGTAAATTTTCTGCCAATATTGCAAGGATGAGACAAGTGTTTCCACGCCGATCATGTGAACAACTTGTGCATCTTTTAGGTGTTTAGGCTCTTTTGGAAACATGAAAAGAAAAAAATATTGGATCCATCGATGCCAACTGCACGAAGTTTTCAATTTTTCTTGGTTTATCTACTTCCGATAATACACGTAGTAAGTACATGACTCTCCAATATGACATGACAAACATGAGTAGCACCACAACAATCTTGTTCGACATGGCGGTGCCAATAACACGAAGCTTTCAAATGCGGCCAAATTGTATCTTGAACGTCAATCTCCCATATTTAAGAAACATGACAATGCATAAATAAAGATGCAGCCACAACCATTACAAGAAAGAGAAAAAAGAAAATTTAAAAGACAAATCTGTGAGGAAACGGCAAAATTTGAAAACCAATTTCAAAAAAACAATTCCCGTTAATACGGAAGGTTTTTGATGTTAATTTTTGGATATGTCGTGGTACTATAAGACTAGTTTTTCCAGAATCAAGTCGTTCATCGTTTGAATTCTTTTACACCAAGAAAAGGACATTTTGGCGGGACTGCATGAAATTGAAAAAAGAACACACCAAATTTGGAGACCAACTTCAAAAATCAATTCCCGTCAATACAAAAGGTTTTTTATGTTGATTTTTTGGATATGTCATAGTACTATAAGTCTAGTTTCTCCAAAATCAAGTTGTTCGTCTTTTGAATTTTTTTACACCAAGAAAAGCACATTTTGGCGGGACTGCATGAAATTGAGAACAGAACACACCAAATTTGGAGTTCCACATTGATTTGATTAGGAGAATTATTTTTTTCCAATGATTCTTTGATCAATCCTTTGTACATGGGAGATTCTTATATAGAAGTTCCTTTGAGCAATTTTTATTTCTTGTACAAGGAAAGCTTTAGTAAAATTGGAAGAAGTCATATCAATTCTCACCCATCTAAATGGAAGTTGCTAGCACTCAAAAGGAAAGCAATAAGTCTTGAGATTTCAAGAATGATTCTTACAAAATCAAGCAAAGGAAAGAAAATATGGTGTGATAATTAAATTACCAATTGTTTCCAAGTTGAAGGTTTCCAGAAAAGAAGCAAATCAAGTTATGTTCTTTTATTTAAAATCCAACTTTAGGGACTTGTGTGACACTCTAAGTGTTGGTGTCCAAATTTATATTCAAGTCTATGGTGAAAGTTTTTTTGAATTTAAAATTCATACAACTTTGTCACATTGATTTGCTTATCCCTCTCGAGAGAGAATCCTCCATATCGTCCCTCGAGTGGATTGAAATAACAAAAGTCCTTTGGAGGACATCGAAATGGAATTGCACATGACCGTATCATGCAACTTGTTTCATCGCAAGAAACGGAGTCAAGCAAATGTCTTAAGAGTGATATTGTTGGATTTGTAATAATTCAAGTCTCGCAATAAGTGTCGGCAAACCTACACTTCAACAAGGCTTGAAGTAGGGGGCTTCTGTAGACACACAAATTTTATTGGATTTAATTCATACAAAATTTGGATTAAATCCATGTTTATTTGGGTTGAATAATTAATTTGGGCTTTACAAATAAATAAGTCCATTTTTATTAAATTCAAGTTCAAGGTCCATTTAACCTTGAAGCCCAAACTCATGTCACGTGTCGCAGTGACTAGGCATCCAAGACCAATAAGGCGGCGCCAGGTGTCCAAATGAGGTGGTAGTCTCAATCAAGTGCAAGAACCAATCACAATCTGCCAAGTGTCAAAATGACATCCTTTGGCCAATCATAAGCATTCTTGTCCACCCTCTACAACTATAAATTAAATAGGGGATGTACATGACATTCTAAGGCATGAAGAAAACTCTTCAAGAAGCATTTTGCAATTGGAGAAAGCTACAACATCAACTACATATCTCTTTGAAGGAGTGATCAACGGAATTCTTCCCGGAGATCGACTTGAAACAAAGAAATGCTTTCCGACGTTCCCGGAGATCAAATTTATCTCAAGGAGGTCTACATCATCTTACATTCGAGAAATACGCTACACTCGAATCACGGAGAATTTTAGGAGGGAAGATTCAAGAGACAACATAATTGTACTCACAAGATTCATCAATAAAAATAACATTTTTTTAAATTTGTTTTGCTTGCAGTTGATTTTCAGTGCTTACAAAAATTTGTTGCAAACAATCACGTGGCACCAAAATGGGCCTCTAGGATGAGATGAAGTTGGGCTTAGCAAATTGGGCTCATCTATTGTAGCCCAAATTACTTAATTTAGACTTTAATTAAATCCATTTTTATTGGATTTAAAAGAGTATAATGTAGCTAAATTCCACAGTGTTAAGAGTTAATTACATTATTTCCCTACCTTTTTTTTTTCAAATTACAAAAATCCCTTAAAATTTATGGATTTCGAATACATCATTAGACTTCCGGATACATCACTTGACTTCTAGATACATTAGCAGACATTTGATAACATAGGTGAGGGATGTGTCCGAGAGGGGAGAAATGTATCAGAGAGGGAATAGGATATCCGAGTACATTATTGGATGTACGGATACATCATCAGACATCTGGATACATAGGTGAGGGATGTATCCGAGAGGGGAAGGATGTATCATAGATGGAAGGAATGTATCCGAGAGGGGAATAGAGATGCATCAATGAGAGAAGAGTGATGTACCCGAGAGGGGATTTTTGATTATTTTTTTTTAAATGGTAGGGATTTTAGAAATTATGGTAAAATAAGATGTGTATTAAGGTAATATTTATTTTAAATAATTAACTCAATTATATCAATCCATAATATTTATTTGAATTAATAAATTATTTAATATAATCTGAATCATTTTATAAATTTATATTTAATAAATTTTAAATGATTACCATTTACAAAGTTAAAGACCAGAACAAACATATAAATGGAACTTGTACATGTTGAAGAAAATTATAATAATCTTCGGTATAAATAAATCAAATCTACTTCAACACAAATTAGACATACTTCACTCCAGAACAGATAGCACAATTACAAGTCAAAATAAAAGAATGATAAAAAAAAAACACAAGGCATTATAAAAATTAAGATATTATGCTTATATATATATAATTTTTGTTAGTCCAGTTTTTTTTCTTCATTTTTTTAAATAAAAATCAAAACCAAGTCAAATATTTTCTGGCTTGAAAAGTTTAAAATCAAACCGATAAAAGTATCAATTTTGGGTTTGGATAGATTTTCAACTCCAATTTTATAAACTTTCAATAAATAATTTTCTTTAGAATATATGGCTAAACGCTTACATAATCTCTTTCCGAGTTTAAGTATTATGCACAAATATTATCAAAAATATTTTTAATAAGAAATTACATAAAAATTAATATAAGTAATTAGTCAGGATAAATTACATCATTTCTTTTTCTTTCTTTTTTTTAGCATTATTAGTATAACATTTATTTTTATACTTTCTGGCATAACTCACACGTGAAAATTCTATTCCTTTTAATTTCTGGCTAAACTAGGAAGTTTTTGTTTGTGTGAAAAAAGTGCAAATTCTTGTTGAATTTTTTTTTAATGGAAAAGTGCCTTTCAATTTTTCTTTTTCTTAAAACACTAATTATTAGTACATGGGCAAAATAAGCCCCTAACAACCATCCCACATTGTGTAAAAGGAACTACACTTTACTAATTCATTTACAACTTTGCATGAATAGCCGAACCCAGAAATTAAAGATTTTGGGTGCATCAATATTATCTTAAGCTTAAATATGAGCGCTAAGCTTAAAATAAAAACAATGAAAAAGGGCTTAAGCTACATTCAAACTTTGGTTTCATGGGTGATTCCTCTAGCTTTTACTAGCAACACAAGGGTACTCTTATGCTTCTTATGGATGCTCATTTAACTATATCTTAATTTCTGCCAGTTTCTCAAAATAGATATACATATATACACAATAAGACAAAGTGATCCCGAGTCCTTGAATTCGAATCTGAAATTTTCTTTCAGATTATATTTATCCATAATAAAATAAACTCACGGGTCAAATTTTAACTAAAACGGATTCTTATTGGATCCTCAAATCGAAATTTTATTCTAAGAATCCTAAGACTATTTTCTTAATTCAACACAATTTTTTTCCACGTTCCTACCCTAAAATTCTGATCCCAATCACATAACAATCTCATAACAAAAACAAGAATAATTACACTAACGTTTTGGGATGAAAATCTCAATTTTTCTCTTTTTTTTTCCCTTCTATTCTTTTCTCGCACTGTGTTTTGTCTTTTTTTTTTCTTTCTTTTCGTGCGTGACTGCTACAGCGTTGCGTCCATATGGGATTAGCATTATGCTGAATTGCTGATCTTTTTTTTTTCTTTTTCTTTTCTTTTTCTTTTTTTATTTCTTTTTTATTTCTTTTGGGATTAGCCCATTCTCTTTTTTTCTTAATTATTAAATTAAATATCAACTAATTCTTGAGGTATCCACAAAGACAAGGCTTTTGCTTTCTCAACTTATTGCAACATGCCGAAGAGGGTGGTTGCGACAATGTGATCGCCCCAGCACATGGAATTAGCTCTGTGAAACTGCATGTCACGGCCTCCGTGACTAGCAATTCACTGAGAAAAAGGACCAAGAATATTGCAACAAAACAACTTCTCTTCTTCATATTCCAAAATTTTGGAGAAATTTGAGTAATGTTAAAGAATGAGAGCTAGTGAGTGATTGTCTCAATTTTTAGTGGAAAGTTGAATAAAGGAGGCAAATCCACTACTATGGAAAAAATGAAACC
This sequence comes from Solanum lignicaule, assembly GCA_029582545.1. Lineage (NCBI taxonomy): Eukaryota > Viridiplantae > Streptophyta > Magnoliopsida > Solanales > Solanaceae > Solanum > Solanum lignicaule. The sequence continues at coordinate 70,877 of JAJOOF010000305.1, read as the reverse complement.
AATTGGGCTACATTGTTGACTTTTCTTGTAATTGGTCTATAATTGTTGGTGGCATTGTACAAAATAGGCGAAATGGTCTAGCGGACCCTTGTACTTGTACGCGTTTGTATTATGAATCCTTCTACTTTACTATTTATCAACTGAACTCTTAGATTCAATCTAAAGAAAATTTTAAACCCTTCCTACCATGTGTGTAGTTCACTCTCCCTTAAATAAATGACATGTTAAATCCAAGTCACATAAATTAATAACATGTCATAATAATCTTCATTAATTATTTTTAAAAAATTTAACCAAAATTATTAAATAAAAGGTACTAATATAATAAAATAAAAAATTCAAACTAAAATTTCAGAGTCACATGACCGTACATCTTCTCCTCCATTCCCATGGTGAAGTGGTCAAATTTCACCGTAGAAATTTGTCTCTGCCGCCGCCGCCACTCTTCTTGCCGGAGAAATCACATATTCTCTCTCCCTCACCTGTCTCCATCTCTGACAGACCCTCACCATTTTCCTTTCCTCCTTCTCCAACCTCCACAAATCCACCAACCCTAAGCTGCTGCACCACCAACTCCGCCTGGCAAACCTCCTCGCCACCTCCCATTTTGCAGAAAAATGAACCATCGCCACCTCTCTCTCACTCCCAGGAGCGTATCTAGAGGGGGTGCCGTGGGTTCACGTGAACCCATGCTCCCCTCTCTAGATTTTATATATATATATAGTAGTGTTATATTATTTTTAAAATATTTAAATATAGATGTGTGAACCCACGTTCAACGTATCATATAATAAAACGATGATAGTTGGGTGCACCTCTCTAAGTGAGAATAGAAATTTAAATCTTATATCTATCTTGTCTTTTTGAGTAACACCTCTCCAAGTGGTTATCGGTTACACTTTGGCGTTTCAACTAATTTTTGTTTTGTTTTTTTCCTTTAAGCTTTCAAAAATTTTAAGTGTTTTACATTGAATATTTCGAAAAAATTTAGCACTACAAAATTTTTATATAATTAAATCAAATCTGTATATTAAAAATTAAAACTAGTAGTATTATATATTTTGGACCTATAATTTTACAAATTTGATGGTTCATATTAAGAACCTAAAAGTCAAACCGATCAAATTTATATTTAAGATGCATTTTTTCGTAATTGTGCACCCATCTTGTCGAAATCTTGGATACGTCTATGCTCACTCCACTCCGAATCAGCGGACTCCTGCAAACACCATCGCTCTCTCCCTTCGCTGGTGAATCAGTAGATTGAGAGAGGTGCCATTGCCAATGCCGAGAGATCTGCATTAAAAAGAAAAAGGGGTTGGGCAGGGATGGTGATTGAGCAGGGATGTAAATGGTTGAAAAAGGGTTGAGTGGTTGAAGAAGAAGGTTTTTTATTTTATTTTATCTTTTTTAGTTTTATTCTTCTATAGTTTTAATAATCTTAAACTTAAATATGACATTCACTTGCCTTTAACATGCGAGTAGACACACTCTCTCGCCAACTCAGCTATTTTAATGTCACATCAGCATGGTCAATGGTTATAAGGATATGATATATTGTATTTTATTAAGTTTAAGGGTTCAGTTGATAAAATGCTAAATAAAAGGGTTCATAATACAAACATGTACAAGTACAAGGGTCCACCAGACCCTTTTGCCTACAAAATATGATGAAAATTGTACAGGATATAACTTTGTTCTACTAGAAATGGTGCAATCATGGTAAACGTACAATCATGTCTCCATTGAAAGGAGATGTAATATCTTAGTGGGGGTTTAATTAAAAAAAAAGAACCTCAAAGAGAGAAGTACAAGCAAGGAGGGCTAGGCCTTTCCTTACTAGTCCTAATGAGGTAACGAACCTCTACTAATTAACAAACATGAAGAAAATAAGATCAAGAGAAGAGTAGATATTCGTTCTATGATCATCATAGAGTTTATAATACACTATGTGATGATACTACAAATGGGAATGCTCAAATAATGTAAAAATATAAAAGCTAAGAATAAAATTGAGTTATCAACCTCAAACTTCATTTTATATATGTAGAAATTAAAAAAGACAATTTGTCCGTGTAAAGTAACATGAAGTATTTCCCTCTTGTCTTCTTCGTCAAATATGTCCAACAAAACTTGATAGTTCATCACTTCTTTTTGGATTTATTGGATCTTGTTGTTGTTTGAAACTATCATTTGATTTTTCTTTGCCAGTCGCATCAGCATGTGCCTTGAAATAATTTCCTCAGTCACCTTACCATCCCAACTATGTTGCCTTTCATGTGTCTTCTTTCTTCTTTTTACTTTTGTTGCTTCCACTTTTTTGTTGCCTAGGTGAGAGATTCTCATCCTTGGCTACATTATCAAATAATATGTCTAGCATATTATCCTCACCATCCCTATGAGACATGTCACTGCCCAAGTCACTGTCATAAAATGTAGTTGGACTAAGTCTCGAAACTATAGTTTTTGGCTCATGGTTCTTTCCAATACCTTGGTGATAATGTTCAAGTTCATTTTAGAGTTATCAATTGTCAGTGCCATAGATAGAATTGCCTTACGTAAAGGCACAAATGTGAGTGCTTGAGAACTTAGCTTACTCATTGCAGGTGAAGAAATATGCTCCTCTTCCTTAGCTAAATTTTCCCATCCAGAAGCACTTTTTTCCTTCACCAAAGTCTTGTCATTCTTTTTGGAGATTGAACTATTGTCCGAATATTTACTCTCCACGTGACTCCAAAGATGAGGAAGGAACATCATGATCTAAGGTGTTGATTGTGGCCATAGGTGGTTTGACCATTGGGTTTGGTTTATTCAACATTGTTGTTTGTGGCTTCTTGATTATTTTAATAGTTTCTGGATTAGAAACTTGAAGAATTGAAGCGGATAATACAAGGAGCTCTTGATCAAAATTGATCATTAGGGCATCAAAGGTGTTAGAGCACACAACATTTCTTGAAACTTTATCTTCACAATTTAGTGTCTTCTCTCTACGCGTTAGGTTAGTGCAATCTTGTTGATGTAGTTTGGTGCTACCTGGAGATAATTTTTTGCTTGGTACTTCAGTCCAGCCTCGTTGTAACATCTCGCTAATTTTATTAACTAGAAAGAGAGATTTGAAAAGAATTGTTTTTGGAAAGAAGGGAAAATCTGGAAATTTGTTAAGTTATGTTAATTTTCGATTTTTGGTCAACTTCAAACAACCATAAATCCTAGCACAGGATGATTTAAATGTGCTTCCAGATACCGTAGGAAATATCTTGGAATTATCTTTCCAACGCCGCTGAGTTTGCGCAATTCCGAGTTCATATGAGTGAGATATTCTCATTGGAAGTTGGTCTGTTCAAATAAGGAAAGTGTAATCCGGATTTTGGAAGGGTAGTTTGGTCTTTTCCTTACCAAATTACTTTATTTCGTTTTGAGGAGTTTAATTGGGGTCTAAACTGAACTTTTTCAGTTTACGCTTTTGAAAACTAAGTTAGGGTTTTGAGAGAAGAGAAAAGAAGAGGAGAAAAGAAGAGAATGACCAAGAATCGTCAAGTTCTTCAAGAATCGCTTGTGGATTTCGTCAAGGGGTGATCCCTACGAGGTATGTGAGATCACATAGCGTTGAATTAGTTCACCCACGCGCCAATTATGCTTCAATTCAGCGAAGTTGTATAGTTTTGAAAGCAAATCCTATGAGTTCTTGATGTTAATTCGTTTGAAATCTTATGGGTTCTTGTTGTTGAAGTTTCTTGAGATTGATTCATGTAATTAGGTGTGATTTAGAATTGGATCTTGCATATATTTATGATTTAGTTGTTCCTAAATGTTTGGGGAAAGAGCCAAGTTGATTTAAGGGGTTTAGAGTTGAAAAATGAGCAAGAAAAGTCGGAGTGCACCTGAGCAGGGGGCTGGGGCACCGCCCCTCTCAGAGCCCCAAGAAGGGACCTCTGAAGTTTGGGTCCTGGGGCGCCGCGCCAGCCAGAGCGCCCAACCCTTGCTTCTGAAGTTTGCCCTCTGGTGCCCCCGTCGCTCAGAGCGCCAGGGACGCCAGTTCTTCCCATTCTTCCCACATCTTTCCGTACTAGTTCCTTAGCAACGTACTTATGTTTTCTAGTTGACTCCAACACTCTAAGGTATGTCTAAACTCATGAAATCATCCATAAAATGAGATCATGAAACTTGAATCTATAATTTATTTCAAGGAAAGTTAAGAGTCAAGTCAAGAGGTTAAGAGTTAAGTTAAGAGAAGTTCATAAAGTTTTCCAAAAGTCTTTCACAAACGTTTTAACTTTGTTTTAAGACCTAAGATTTGAGTTGAGTAAGAGTTCATTTCTTCAAAGATTATACGGGAACTAAGTATTCCTAAAAGTTAAAATGTTTTCACATTTGAGTAAGAAAGGAAACACCGATTTCCAAGAGAGCTTTTAAGCTAAGTTTTGAGTAATTATCTCAAACCAAAGAAAGAGTTTTTGTTTTAAAAACATTTGAGCTAAGCATATTTGGGAGTAGTATTGAGCACCAATATGGGGACACGAGTTCATAATAACTCAAGTCTCCGTAAACCATGTAGCCATCATGGATAGTAAAGGATCATACTTTTTAGATGACTCATTAAGTGATTTTTAGCATAGACTAGTGGATCCACTTAGTTAAGGCTTTCTATATGACGGCAAAGTATAGGATAATTCTGGCAGCGTGGGCAAGACGTTGTATCACCACTTAGGCTTATAGTAGTGGTTGTCGATTAGAGAAACTCCCACAGTATTATATTACTTTATATGTAAACTGAGTTGTTATTGCATTTCTTTAACAATTTGAGTTGCTACTACTTGTTTAAATGCTTTGTACAACTGCACCATTATTGTTGTTTACTTTGCATTTGAGTTGAGTTATTCATGAGTTGAGTAAAGCCAAGGTAAGTGTTCTTTTCAGATTCCTTTCAATCTTATGTCTTGTTTAGTTTTCCTTCGCATACTCGTATATTCAATGTACGGATGCCATTTGGCCTGCATCATTTTATGATGCAGACAAAGGTAATCAGGATCAGTATCCAGGGCCTCGTTGATCCAGTTGAGCACTCAGAGTCAGTTGGTGAACTTCATTGCATTCCGTAGGACTCCTTTTACTTCATTTTTAGTATTTCAGTTTTTCGGATGATCATGGGTCTTGTCTCGACATCCCTCTTTGTTTAGAGGCTTCATAGACGAGTAGTTATAGTCATTTAGTCTTATCCATTTCAGATGTTGTTTAAAGACTTGAGTTTGCATTATTGACTAGTTTGAATGTTCCCTTAAATAAATTCTATGATTTATTCATAAGATTCTTGTTTGAGATTATTTCTTATGTTTAAGTCTTTTGTTGAGTAAGTAAGGCAGGCTAAGGGTTCGCTTGAAGCCAGAAATGATTCTTGAATGCCAGTCCCACCCTGGGTGTAGGCTCGGGGTGTGAAAACTTGGTATCAGAACACAGAGTTCAAGAGTTCTAGGAAGTCTATGAAGCCGTGTCTGTATAGTCCTAGTTATCAGTGTGAAGCGTGCAACATCTATAATTAGAAGGCTGCAACATTTAGGAAATTCCTTCACTTCCATTTCGTGTGATAGAGTTCATCTCTATATAGTTTCTTTCTAACTCCTGCTTGCGCATGTCTTTCAGTTGATCATGCCTTTACGCAGAACTGTCCGAGGTCGTCCTAATTAGGAGGAATGTTGAGGAGCAAGGGGTACCTAATTCACCTGAAGTGCAACCCCAAGGGGAAGTCACCAATGCTGAGTTCAGGGATGCGATCAGGATGTTAAGCCAAGTTGTGACCAACCAAGATGGGTAACAAAGGGGGGCTCGACAAGAAGAAGCCGATACTTCGAGTATCCGAGAGTTCTTGAGTATGAATCCTCCAAGTTTCACTAGTTCAAGCACTACTGAGGATCCGGAGAATTTTGTTGAGGAATTGCAAAAGGTATTTGAGGTCATGCACGTTACCGATGTTGAGCGAGTTGAACTAGTTGCATATCAACTCAAGAATGTTTCTAGGACTTGGTTTGACCAGTGGAAGAAGAGTAGAGCCGAGGGAGCACCACCTGCAAGTTGGGCTTATTTTGAAAAGGCCTTCTTGGGGCGTTTATTTCCCCGAGAACTGAAAGAGTCCAATGTATAAGAGTTTCTCACCCTTAAACAGTATTCACTAAGTGTTCATGAGAAGAGCTTGAAGTTCACCCAACTATTCTGTTATGCTCCAGAGATAGTTGCGGATATGAGGAGTAGAATGAGTTTGTTTGTTACTGGGTTGTCTCGTCTATCGAGTAAGGAAGGTAAGGCTGCAATGCTAATATGTGACATAGATATAGTGAGGTTAATGGTCTATGTGTAGCAAGTTGAGGAAGAGAAGCTGAGGGATAGGGAGGAATTCAGAAATAAGAAGGCTAAGACGCCAGGGAATGAGTCTGGCAGCAAATAAATAATGCGAACCGGTCTTCTTTCTAACAAAATCAAAAGGGACCTGCTCTATCATCTACTTGTGCACTTGCACCCAAAAACAAAGGTGAGTACAATAGTCAGAATTCACAGCACTTCAGGGCTAGACCTGCCCAATCTCAGGGTAGTGTGGCACAAGGAGGTAACTGGGATCCTGCATGTGCTAAGTGTGGTAGAACCCACCCAGGTAAATGTCGCGATGGCTTCACAAGTATTTTCAAGTGTGGACAAGAGGATCACTTCATGAAAGAGTTCCCTAAGAACCGACAAGGTAATGGAAATCAGGGCAATAGAGCCCAATCTTTATCAGTTGCACCACTAGACAGGGCTGCACCTAGAGGAGCTACTTCTGGTACTGGCGGAGGAGCAAACCACATTTATGCGATCACTAGTCGTTAAGAGCAAGAGAATTCCCAGATGTTGTCACTGGTATAATCAAAGTCTTCACTCTTGATGTTTATGCTTTGCTAGACCCAGGAGCAAGTTGATCTTTTGTGACTCATTATGTTGCAAATAATTTTGATGTTCTTCCTGAGAAATTTGTGAACCCTTTTGTGTTTCTACACCTGTTAGGGAGTCTATTCTAGTTGAGCGAGTATATCATTATTGTGTCATTACCATCAATCACAAGAACACCATGGCTAATTTAGTTGAGTTAGACATGGTAGATTTCAATGTCATTCTTGGTATGGACATGTTTCATGCATGTATGCCTCCATTGATTGTAGAACTCGAATTGTTAGGTTCCAAATTCCTAATGAGCCAGTTATAGAGTGGAGTAGCAGTTTAACAGTGCCTAAGGGTCGTTTCATTTCGTACCTTAAGACAAGAAAGTTAGTTTCCAAGGGGTGTGTCTACCACTTATTCCGAGTTAATGACTTTAGTGTTGAGATACATCATATGGAGTCAGTTTCAGTAGCAAAAGAGTTTCCAGAAGTCTTTCCTGATGATCTTCCCGGAGTCCCTCCTGAGAGAGAAATAAACTTCGGTATAGACATTCTTCCAGATACTCATCCTATATCTATTTAGCCATATAGAATGGAACCAACAAAGTTGAAAGAGCTAAAAGAACAATTGAAAGATATCCTAGATAAGGGCTTTATTCGACTAAGTGTCTCACCTTGGGGCACTCCGGTCTTATTTGTGAGAAAGAAAGATAGTTCCCTTAGGATGTGTATAGATTACCGCCAGTTGAACAAGGTTACCATCAAGAATAAGAATCCTCTTTCGAGAATTGATGATCTTTTCGATCAGCTTCAGGGTGCTACTTGTTTCTCTAAGATAGACCTCAGATCAGGCTACCATCAGTTGAGGGTAAGGGAATGTGATATTCCCAAGACAACATTCAAGACTTGTTATGGCCATTATGAGTTCTTAGTTAATTCCTTTGGTTTGACCAATGCACCTACATCATGCATGGATCTTATGAATAGAGTATTCAAACCTTATTTAGATATGTTTGTTATTGTATTCATTGATGACATACTAATCTATTCAAGGAATGAAGAAGATCATGCTGGTCATCTCAGAATAGTTCTCCAAACTTTAAAGGATAGAGAGTTTTATGCCAAGTTCTCTAAGTGTGAGTTTTGGCTTGAGTCTGTGGCATTCTTAGGCCACATTGTGTCTGGAGAGGGAATTAAAGTTGATACTCAAAAAATAGAGGCAGTGCAGAATTGGCCTAGATCCACATCTCCAACTGATATTAGGAGTTTCTTGGGGTTGGCTGGATATTATAGAAGGTTCGTAGATGGGTTCTCATCTATTTCATCCCCTTTGACCAAGTTAAGTCAGAAAATAGTGAAATTTCAATTGTCGGAAGCTTGTGAGTAAAGCTTTCAGGAATTGAAAAAGAGGTTGACTACTGCCCTAATACTGACCTTACTAGAAGGTACGCAAGGCTTTGTTGTGTACTATGATGCGTCGAGAGTTGGTTTGGCTTGTGTGTTAATGCAGAATGACAAAGTTATAGCTTATGCCTCCAGATAGTTGAAAGTTCATGAGAATAATTACCCAACCCATGATCTAGAATTGGCTTCCGTTATTTGCTTTTGTCACGACCCAGACTATGGTGATTGACACCTACACTAACCCTCCGGTGGGAGAACCATTAAGACTAATTAGCTAACCAACTCTAATCAAAATACTAAGGCATTTAAAGTTACGGAAGCAAGTTAAATGCTAAGGAAAGAACTAGGGAGTTCCCATAAACTCCAAACAAAAGTCTAACAACTAAACAAATGTGGAAATACGCCTAGAACCTGAAAGTCAATCTACCAAAACTCTAACAATGAACTAAAAGTCTAAACAAGAAGGTTACAACCCCAAACTAAAGTACTAACAACTAGCTAGAAATTCTAAGTCCGAAATGTGGACATAGATAGAAAGAGAACTCATAGAAGCCCGGAAAAACTGGCTCACCCTTGAATTCGAACGACCACTGATCTTCTAAGCGAGGTCTGTCAATAGACGCCTGAAGATGCCGTGTACTCAACAACGAAAGAGCAAGTGCAGTATCAGTACACAACCACAGTGTACTGGTAGGATCACACGACTATCCTACTAAGTGCAACATACATAAGTCAATACAACAATACAATAACATGCATACACCGAACATATACAATATCTTCAACATTTACAAACAATGAATAGTTTTACAATTCTCAAATATCACAGTTATATCATGTCATCGGTCCTCTCATGGAACCCAAACTCAAACTGTTAGCATACCAGAACATGGTACCAGATCCAATGATTATGCCAGAACGTGGAAATTGATCCCATAATTATGCTAGAACGTGGTAACCAATCCAAGTTAGTGTATTGGAACGCAACACTCGATCCATTTAACAAGCCACAATCACAATCACCAAGTACATTATCATAATCATACAATCAAGTCATGATTCATGTCATTCATCATTCATATATCCTCATTTACACCTAATGTGATCAATAATGCAACATTCGCATACATACATGTATCATAATGAAGCAAGAACAACATACATCACACATTCATAAAATCACAACCATCACCTACCTCAAACAAAACTTGAATCCCCTAAGAAACTTGCTTCTTCCTTTTTCGGATTCGTTCCGCTTGTTCTTAGTGTACAAACAATTAATTTAACACAGGAATCAATAAACAATCACCAATTACCCAAATTACTAACAATTCTATCAACCTTAGATCAAACCCATGATCCCATATTCCAAATTAGGGCTATTTCCACCATAATTCTCATATCAAAACCCTCCTCCATCGATAATTACCCATTAGATTACGTTCTACGGATCGAAAAATGGATTCATGGAGTTAAAATCTTACCTTTAGCATCAAGAATGGTGGAAAACTGTTAAGAAAAGTCCTGGGTTCATTCCTTAGTTCTCAAGTTTGAAAATTACAGAATAAAACATTTTGGGGATTATTTCCGACTTTAAGTCGCGTTTGCCCTGCCATGGCGACACCCACCTCGCTCTGGCGGTAGAAATCCCGCTTCAGCATCTTGCACGTAAACAGTGAGAAAAATTAATAATTGCAAGACCCCATTTCACAACACACCTCTAACCAACGACACTCAGAAACTACCCATTCACGCTAAGATCAATTTTGGAAGTTCTACTCACCCGAATTTAATTCCATAAAGTCGTACGGGTTCCTTAACGTCTTAGCTATCCACTCAGGTAATCGAATTCATAATTAGATCACCCAATTGCTACCAGATTTCCCTAGACCTCACTGACTCCGATTTCGTTCAAATCTGGACTAGGTTGGGAAATTCCAAGTTACTACGAAAAAGTTTTCCGGCCCAAATTTTTCCCTGTTGACTTTTCTATAATGACGGAAACCGGTCGTTAAAGTAGATATCAATTTACTCATCACTCGTCCCCGAGTGACAAACTTAGGAAAAATAGGCTAAAGAAAGAATGGAGTAGTACCTGAATTGACAAACAATTGGGGATACTTGTCTCGCATGTCCTTCTCGGTTTCCCAAATGGCTTCTTCAACTGGACGATGCTTTCATTGAACCTTCACGGACTTAATCTCTTTGGTCCTCAACTTACGCACATAACGATCAAGAATTGTAACCGGTTCCTCCTCATATTGGAGGGTTTTATCGAACACATTTGAGTCCCACTTAATGATATAATCTTCGTCACCATGATATCTCTTCAACATTGATATATGAAATACCGGATGAATTCCCAATAAGTTAGGAGGGAAAGCCAATCTATAAGCCACTGGCCCTACACATTCAAGACCAATGTAACGAGGACTAAGCTTGCCCTTCTTGGCAAATCTCATCACCCCTTTCATGGGTGACACTTTAAGAAGAACATTCTCACCAGTCTAAAATGTCATGTCTCTTACCTTATGATCCATATACTTCTTCTGTTTACTCTGAGCCGTTAGAAGCTTAGTTTGGATGCTTCTCACCTTATCTTAAGCATCCCTCACTAAATCGACCCCCAAAAGTTTCACATCTCTAGCGTCGAACCATCCTATGGGTGATCTGCATCCCCTCCCATAGAGTGCCTCAAATGGTGCCATATCTATATTGGAGTGATGACTATTATTATAGGAGAATTCACACAAAGGTAAGAACTTATCCCAATGTCCTCTAAAATCAATCGCACATGCCCTCAACATGTCTTCTAACACTTGAATAGTCCTCTCAGACTGCCCGTCCATTTGTGGATGGAAGACTTTACTAAAAGTGAGTTGTGTGCCCAATTCATCATGTAACTTCCTCCAAAACTTAGATGTGAATTGGATACCACGGTCTGAGATGATAGAAATGGGCACCCCATACAACCTCACTATCTCTTTCACATAAACTTTAGCCAATTGTTCAACATTATAATCTATTCTTACTGGAATAGAATGGGCTGATTTAGTCAATCTATCAACTACTACCCAAATAGAATCAAACTTCCCCAAAGTTTTGGGAAGACTAACCACAAAATCCATGGCTATCCTTTCCCACTTCCATTCCGAAATTGACATTCTTTGAAGCAAACCCTCAGGCCTTTGATGTTCATACTTCACTTGTTGGTAATTTTGATACTTAGCCACAAACTCCGTTATATCCTTCTTCATGCCCCACCACCAATAAATTCGCTTCAAATCTCGATACATCTTGGTCACACCAGGATGCATTGAATATTGCGAGCCATGGGATTCTGTCAACAATTTCTGAATCAAGTCATCAACTCGAGGAACACAAATCCTTCCCTTAAAACTAAGCACACCTTCCGCATCAAGAGTGGTCTCTTGTGCCTTACCAATCGCAGTCTCTTTCTTAAGTTCATTCAAATTTTCATCCTCAAATTGTTTGGCCTTGATCTCTTTAATGAATGTGGCCCTCACTTCAATGCTAGCTAACATCCCACCTTTTTCTGAGATGTCCAACTGCATGAACTTAGACTCCAAGGTCTGAATTTCCTTAGCCAAAGGTCGCTTGGTTACATTCAAGTAAGCTAGACTACACATACTCACCGTTTTTCGACTCAAAGCGTCTGCCTCCACATTAGCCTTACCCGGATGGTATTGAACGATCACATCATAATCCTTAAGTAACTCCATCCATCTTCGCTATTGAAAATTTAGATCATTTTGAGTGAACACATGTTGCAAACTACGTTGATCAGTAAACACTTCACACTTGACCCCATAGAGATAATGCCGCCAGATCTTAATAGCAAACACTACCACTGCCAACTCCAAATCATGTGTTGGATAATTCCTCTCATGCACCTTTAATTGACGCGATTCATAAGCTATAACATTCTTATCTTGCATCAACACATCCCCCAAACCAGAATGTGAAGCATCACAATAAATAATAAAATCTTTACCTTCAACCGGTAGTGCTAGAATATGTGTGGTGGTCAAAAGAGTCTTGAGCTTTTGAAAACTCTCCTCATATTTTTCAGTTCATTCATATGGTATCTTCTTTTTGGTCAAATTTGTCAAGTGAGTGGCAATAGAAGCAAAGTTCTTTACAAATTGACGATAATAACTAGCAAGCCCCACAAAACTCCTAATTTTAGTTACAAAACTTGGTCGAATCCAATTCTTAACCACTTCAATCTTTTGAAGATCTACCATTACCTCTTCTTTTGAAACTACATGTCCCAAAAATGCAACAGAAGTCAACCAAAATTCACACTTAGAAAATTTCGCATACAACCTTTGTTTCCCAAGAACACCTAGAATGCTAGAAAGATGGTCGACATTCTCTTCCTCACTTTTTGAATAGACCAAAATGTCATCAATAAAGACTATAACAAAAGAATCAAGAAATGGCTTAAACACCCCATACATTAAACTCATGAAAGCTGCAGGCACATAAGTCAAACCAAAAGATATAACCAGAAATTCATAGTCCCCATAGCGGGTTCTAAACGCCGTCTTTTGCACATCCTCATGCCTAATTTTCAACTGATGGTATCCAGACCTTAGATCAATCTCGGAGAACACTGATGCACCTTGCAATTGGTAAAAAAGATCATCTATTTGAGGCAAATGATACTTGTTTTGAACAGTGACCCTATTCAATTACCGGTAATCTATACACATCCTCATACTACCATCCTTCTTCTTAACAAACAAAACTAGAGCACCTCATGGGGAAGCACTAGGAAGAATAAATCCCTTATCAAGAAGCTCTTGGATTTGAGTTTTAAGCTATCTTAATTCTGCCGGCGCTATGAGATATGGAGGGATAGAAATGGGGCGAGTACTAGGTTCTAAATCAATGCAGAAATCTATATCTCTATCCGGAGGCATACCAGGCAAATCATTAGGAAACACTTCTCTAAATTTTGACACCACAGGAATAGACTCAATAGATGGAGACCTAACCTCAACATCCCGAATATGAGCCAAATAAGCCAAACAACCCTGCTCTACTAGTTTGCTAGCCCGAATGGAGGATATGATCTTAGCTTGCTTAGGCTTGAACGCCCCTTTCTACTCTAACTTTTCCCTTTCGAAAATTTCTAGAGTTACAGACATAGTATTACAATTAAGCACAACATAATAAGGGGACAACCATGTCATGCCTAAGATTATAGCAAAATCAGTCATATCCAAAATCGCCAAATTAGCCCAAGACTGAAAACCTATAAACAAAATAGGACAAGCACGATAGACATGGGTGACTATAATAGACTCTCCAACTAGGGTAGAAACATGGATGTGGGCATCAAGTATATCACAAATCATATCAAACTCTGAGGCAAATCATACGGAGACATAAGAATAAGTAGAACTCGAATCAAATAACACATTAGCCATCCGATCACAGACAAGAATAGTACATGTGATCACTGCGTCAGACGCCTTTATCTCATTCTTGCCCAAAATGGCATAACACTAGGCCCTATCATCTTGATGGGCGACTTCCCTACCTGGCTGCGCTGCACCTCTGCTTGCGTTACTATTTCCTCTACCCCCACAACCTTGTTAATTACCTCCTCGCAACTTGTGGACGTCTTCGACCATTATTACTATTCCTCGCAGGTACCACTGCTATTGCGCGAAGTCCATCATGCGCGGGTGCGGATAAAATACTCCCCATATGTCCAGATTCTCCACAGTTGTCACATGTACGATCAAAAGATGGCATGCTGCCTGCTGAAGGTGCGACTCCCTGGCTATCCAGAATCAAATTATGAGGTAGAGTTCCCAAGTAATTACCTGTAGAGGCGGGCGTAGCGGATTGAATTGGCTTGGCTGCAAGTGTTGGCCTTTCGGACCCCCTTGGAATAAGAACCTTGAAAGTTACCCGAGTTCTTGGCCCTTTTTGCCAATGCCTTAGCCTGACCGTCTAGCCTTACCCCCTCTACTTTCTTAACAAAGTTTGTTACCTCATTAAAGCTCATCCCTGCAGAGGTCATATGAATAGATAATACCTGCAATTCAGAGTTTAGTCCCCTAATAAATAAACGGATCCTCTCCTCCTCAGTAGTCACCAATTGGGTAGCATATCTAGACAAGGCATGGAACTTGGCCTCATAAGCAGCCACAAACATACCACCTTGTTCCAAATCCATGAACTCATCCTTCTTGCGATTTCTCAAAGTCCTAGGCACATATTTCTCTAAAAATAGAGCATGAAACTGGGTCTAAGAGAGTGGGGGTAAAGTTGAAGATCTGCACTCCACATAAACTCTCCACCACTGCTTAGCCTCACCTTAAAGTTGAAAAGCCACGAACTCAACCCCATGCTGATAGACAATTCCCAACTTATGAAGCCTCTCATAGCAGTCTAAAATAAACTCATATGCATCCTTACTCTCAGAACCAAGAAATACATGAGGCTTTAGCTTCAAAAACTTAGTCAATATTTTATGCTCATTGCCAGTCATAACAGAACCCAACAAAGGACGGAAGAGATCATCAGTACCTCCAGTTCCACCCACATTGGGCACAGTGATAGCAACGGGGAGATTGGCAAGAGCTTGAGTTGCTTAAACAGAGGGATGCACTCTAGGACCAACCAACCCTTTAAAAAATGACATGATCTGCTGAGCTAACACTGGGTCCAAATGAGGAATACCTATAGTCTCAGCCTGCACCTCTTCCTTCTGCCCAACATTCTCCTCATCTTCAACCTCTATGTTCTCATCTATCTCATCATGATGCGCAAGAGAGGCCTCATTTACGGAGCTTCTCCAACCGATGCTCCATCCCTAACAAGTGTTGCCCTTCCTCGGCCTCTACCCCTAGCTCTTCCTCTACCCCTGCCTCAACCGTGACCTCTCGGTGCAGATTTCTCAGTTGGAGCATTGATGGGAGCTACGAGCCTGACGTCGTTGAATCTAGTGTTAACCATCCGCGGATAGAAGAGTGAAGGAGGTTAGATGCCAATTGGAATCGCCAGATACCAATTGGAATCAAGTTATAGCACGAAAGGAGACAAGAGAAAGGAGAGAGATTTTTTACATTCCTATAGCCTCTCGAAGAAAAGTACAGACGTCTCCGTACCGTTCCGCAAAACTCTACTAGACTCGTTTTGGTACATCGAAATCAAAAAACCTAGGCTCTGATACCAACTTTGTCACGACTCAAACCATCGTGATTGGAACCCACACTAACCCTCCGGTGGGAGAACCATCATTACTAATTAGCTAACTAACTCTAATCAAAATACTAAGGCATTTAAAGTTATGGAAGCAAGTTAACTGCTAAGGAAAGAACTAGGGCGTTCCCATAAACTCCAAACAAAAGTCTAACAACTAAAAAAATGCGGAAATACGCCTAGATCCTGAAAGTCAATATACCAAAACTCTAACAATGAACTAAAAGTCTAAACAAGAAGGGTTACAACCCCAAACTAAAGTACTAACAACTAGCTAGAAAATCTAAGTCCAAAATGTGGACATAGACAGAAAGAGAACTCATGGCAGCTCGGAAGAACTAGCTCACCCTTGAATTTGAACGATCACTGATCTTCTAAGCGAGGTCTATCAATAGCCGCTTGAAGATGCCCTGTACTCAACAAAGAAAGAGCAAGTGCAGTATCAGTACACAACCACAATGTACTGGTAGGATCACACGGCTATCCCACTAAGTGCAATATCTATAAGTCAATACAACAATATAATAACATGCATACACCGAACATGTACAATATCATCAATATTTACGAACAACGAATAGTTTCACAATTCTCAAATATCACAGTTATATCAAGTTATTGGTCCTCTCATGGAACTCATACCCAAATTGTTAGCATACCAGAACGTGGTACCCAATCCAATGATTATGCTGGAACGTGGCAACTTATCCCATAATTATGCTGGAACGTGGCAACCGATCCAAGTTAGTATGTCGGAGTGCAACACCCGATCTATTTAACAAGCCACAATCACAATCACCAAGTACATTCTCATAATCATACAATCAAGTCATGATTCATGGCATTTATCATTTATATATCCTCATTTACAACTAATGTGATCAATAATGTAACATTCACATACATACATATATCATAATGAAGCAAGAACAACATACATTACATATTCATAAAATCACAACCATCACCTACCTCAAATAAAGCTTGAATCCCCTAAGAAACTTGATTATTCCCTTTTCGGATTCGTTCTGCTTGTTCTTGGTCTACAAACGATTAATTTAACATGGGAATCAATAAACAATCACTAATTACCTAAATTACTAACAATTCTGTCAACCCTATATCAAACCCATAATCCCATATTCCAAATTAGGGCTTTTTCCACTATAATTATCAGATCAAAACCCTCCCATATTGATAATTACCCATTAGATTTCATTCTATGGATCGAAAAATGGATTCGGGGAGTTAAAATCTTACCTTTAGACTCAAGAATTCTGGATAACTGTTAAGAAAAGCATTGGGTTCATTCCTTAGCTCTCAAGTTCGAAAATTGCAGAATAAAATATTTTTGGGGTTTATTTCTGACTTTTAGTCACGTCTGCCCCGCCATGGCGACACCTACCCCGCTACAGCGGCCCTGCCATGGCGGCAGAAATCCCACCTCAGCGGCTTGCACGGAAGCAGTAAGCAAAATTACTAATTCCAAGACCCCATTTCACAAAACACCTCCAGCCAACGACACTCAAAAACTATCTGTTCACGCTAAGATCATTTTCAGGAGTTCTACTCTCCCAAATTCAATTCCGTAAAGTCGTACGAGTTCCTTAACGTCTTACCTACCAACTCATGTAATTGAATTCATAATTAGATCACTCAATTGCTACCAGATTTCCCTAGACCTCACTGACTCCGATTTCATCCAAATCTTGACTAGGTTAGAAAATTCCAAGTTACTACGAAAAAGTTTTCTAGCGCAAAATTTTTCCCTGTTGGATTTTCTATAACAACGAAAATCGATCGTTACAGGTTTAAAAATATGGCGCCATTAACTTTATGGTGTTCATAGGAATGTGTTCACCGATCACAAGAGTTTTCAGTATGTGTTTACTCAGAAAGAGCTTAATCTCAAACAAAGAAGGTAGTTAGGGTTACTCAAAGATTATGACATTAGTATTCTTTATCACCCAAGTAAGGCAAATGTGGTTGTTGATGCTTTAAGTAGGTTGTCTATGGATAGTACCACCCATGTTGAGGAAGAAAAAAGAGAGTTAGCGAAAGATGTGCATTGACTTGCACGATTGAGAGTTCGACTAATGGATTCAACAGAAGGAGGAGTAGTGGTGATGAATGGGGTTGAATCATCATTAGTGTCAGAAGTAAAAGAAAAACAAGACCAAGACCCTATTTTTCTTGAATTGAAGGCAAATGTTCATAAGTAGAAAGTAATGGCTTTTGAACAAGGGGGAAATGGTGTATTGAGGTATCAAGTTAGGTTATGTGTACCAAGGGTGGATAAACTCCAAGAAAGGATAATGGAGGAAACTCATAGCTCCAGCTATTCCATTCATTCGAGTTCCACAAAGATGTATCGTGACTTAAGAGAATTGGTGGAGTAGTATGAAGAAAGGAATTGCAGATTTTGTTGTTGTAATATCTCGCTATTCGAAAGAACTAGAAAGAGTTTGAATTAGAAAGAGTCATTTTTGGGAAGAATGAAAATCTGGAAATTTGCTCAAGTTAAGTTAAGAATAAGTTTTAGTCAACTTCAAACGACCATAACTTCTAGCTCAGGATGATTTAGGTGTTATTGCAGATACCGTAGGAAAGATCCTAGAATTATCTTTCTAACACCTCCAATTTTGCGCGATTCTGAGTTCTTATGAGTGAGATATGCTCATTTGAAGTTGAGTTGTTCAAATAAGGAAAGTCTAATATGGCTTTTAGAAGTGCATTATGGTCTTTTCCATACCCCATGACTTAATTTCATTTTTGGGAAATTAGTTGGGGTCTAAACTGATAGAATTCAGTTTACGCTTCTACAATATTGAGTTACAGTTTTATAAAAGAGAAAAGAAGAAGAAAAGAGCGGAGAAGAAGCAAGAATCATCAAATTCACGAAGCTATGATTGTGGGTTTCGTCAAGGGGTGATCCCTACAAGGTATGTGAGTTCACATAGCATTGGGTTCGTTCACCCACGCACCAAACATGTTTATTTCAGTATGATTTTCGTCCTAAAAGATTGAGACTTTGATGTTCTTGAGTTATATTCTTGAATTGCTTTCGTTCTTGAATTTGGGAAGAGATTGAGGAGTTCTTGAGAGTTTAAGGTCGATTTTAGAGTTGTGATTGATTAGATTCTTGTGTACATATGTTGGGTATCTGAATCTAGAGAGAATTGGAGAAAAAAATCGAGTTTAGGAGAATTGGGGCTGGAAAACTAAGAAGGAAAAAGTTGGGCAAATCTGGGTACCAAGTCTGCGACGCGGACCTGTTCCTCAGGATTGATAAAAGTTTCTCCACATCGTGGAGTGGTCACAGACTGTTCTGCCTCAAAATTTATTTTGCGACCAAATAACCAAATGCATATCCGCGTCGCGGACTTGCTTCTAGACAGTGATTTCTTGATCTTTTCTCATGTTTAACTATCTAAAAACACTCCTAAACATCATGAGATCTTACCTATCACAAATCACAATCCTTGAATCCATAATTCAATTCAAGGAATATTAAGAGTCAAGTCAAGAGAAGTTCATAGAGTCTTCCAAAAGTCTTTTACAAATGTTTTAACTTTGTTTTAAGACTTGAGTTTTGGGTTGAGTAAAGAGTAAAGAGTAAAGTTTGAAGTTCATTTCTTCAAAAGAGTATATTGGGACTATGTATTCCCAAAGAGTAAAATATTTTCACATTTAAAGAAGAAAGGAAACCTTGATTTCCAAAAGAGCCTTTGAGCAAGAGTATATGTTTCCACATTTGAGCAAGAAAGGGAACATCAATTCCAAGAGAGCTTTTAAGCTAAGTGTTTGAGTAATTATATCAAACCAAAGAAAGAAGTTATGTTTTTAAACATATGAGCTGAGTATTTTGGGAGTAGTATTGAGCACTGATATGGGGACGAGTTTGAGTTCAGATAATTCACGTCTCCATAAACCATGTAGCCATCATGGGTAGAAAGGATCATATTTTTTAAATGACTCCTTATTGTTTTTTAGCATAGACTAGTGGTTTCACTTAGTTAAGGCGTTCTATATGACGGCAAAGTATAGGACATTTCTGGCAGCGTGAGCAAGACGATGTATCACCATTTAGGCTCATAGTGGTGGTTGTCGGTTAGAGAAACTCCCACATAAACTATATTACTTTATTATACGAGTACAATTGAGTTTGTTATTTCATTTCTTTAATGAACTAAGTTGCTTCCTACTATTTTAAAAGCTTTCTATATATTGCAAGTGTATTGTTTCTTTATATTGAGTTAAGTTATTCATGAGTTGTGTATCGCTAAGGTAAGTATTTCTTTTAGATTCCTTTCAAGCTTATGTTATGTTTAGTATTTCCCCTCGCATACTCGTACATTCAATGTACTGATGCCATTTGGCCTGCATCTTTTTATGATGCAGACACAGGTGACCAGGATCAGCATCCAGCGCATCGTTGATTCTAGTTGAGCTCCAGAGTGTGTTGGTGAGCCTCCTTGCTTCTGAAGGATCCCTTTTTATTGCTTTTCAATATTTAGTTCATTAGGATGTCACGGGTCTTGTCTCGACATCCATCTCAGTTAATAGAAGTTTCATAGATAGACAATCAGTTAGTGCATTTGTCTTTATCTTGTTATTGACTTATGTTCATTTTTGAGTTGCCACTTTGGCTAAGTTAAATGTTTATTTCTAAAACATTATGAGTTTAGTTTGAGACAGTTGAGTTATCTTGCATTTGAGTTCTTTTCTTAATGCTTAAAGTCTTTCACTGAGTAAGTAAGCCATGTCAAGGGTTCGCTTGGGGCCAGCAATGGTTCTCGAGTGCCAATCCTACCCAGGGTGTAGGCTCGGGGCGTGACAGTTGCTAAGTGTCCAAATTGCCAACAAGTTAAAGTAGAGCAACAAAGGCCCGGTGGTTTGGCTCAGAATATAAAACTTCTGAAATAGAAGTGTGAGATGATCAATTTGGACTTCATCACAGGCTTACCAAGGTCTCGCAGGCAGGATGATTCTATTTGGGTGATTGTTGATAGGATGACAAAATCAGCCCACTTTTTACCGGTAAAGACTACCCATACAACAGAAGATTATGCTAAGTTGTTTCTTCAAGAGGTAGTTAGACTTCATGGGGTGCTAGTTTCGATTATTTCAGACAGAGGTGCATAATTTACTACACAGTTTTAGAAATCATTCCAAAAAGGCTTGGGTTCATAGGTGAACTTAAGTACTGCCTTTCACCCTCAAACAGATGGGACAGCAGAGCATACTATTCAAACTTTAGAAGAAATGTTGAGGCCCTGTGTGATTGATTTCAAAGGTAATTGGGATGATCAGCTACCTCTTATTGAATTTGCTTACAACAATAGCTACCACTCTAGCATCCAAATGGCTCCTTATGAAGCTCTTTATGGGAGAAAATGCAGATCTCTTATTGGATGGTTTGAAGTTGGTGAAGCAGGGTTGATAGGACCAGATTTAGTTCATCAAGCTATGGAGAAAGTGAAAGTGATTCAAGAGAGGTTGAAAATGGCGCAGAGTCGTCAGAAATCCTACAATGATGTTAGGAGAAGGGAGTTAGAGTTTGAAGTAGATGATTCAGTATACTTGAAAGTTTCACCCATGAAGGGTGTTATGAGATTTGGTAAGAAGGAGAAGCTTAGTCCCCGGTATATTGGTCCTTACAGAATATCCAAGAGGATTAGCAATGTAGCTTGTGAGTTAGAGCTACCACAAGAGTTAGCAGCGGTTCATCCGGTATTTCATATTTCCATGTTGAAGAAGTGCATGGGAGATCCTTCACTTATCATACCAACTGAAGATATTGGTATCAAGGACAACTTATCTTATGAGGAGATTCTCGTTCAGATTCTAGATCGTCAAGTTCGCAAGCTGAGGACTAATGAAGTAGCATCAATCAAAGTTCTTTGGAGAAATCTATTTGTTGAGGAAGCTACTTGGGAAGCTGAGGAAAATATGAAGAAAAGATATCCACATCTCTTTGAAATCGGAGAAATTCCAGATCAAGGTACTAATTCTCTTCTTGGTACTCTTTAATTTATAAGTTGGCATTAGAGGTGTTCACAGGTCGGTTTGGATCGGTTATTCGTCAAAACCAAAACCAAACCAACTTAATCGATTTTAAAATTATCAAAACCAAACCAAACCAAATATAATATACATTTATCGGTTTGGTAGTTATCGGTTTCGGTTTGGTTTGGTTCTGTTATTCGGTTATTAACCATACACAAAAATAAAAGAAACAATTCATTCAAAATGTTAAAAAAGTGTCAACAATCAATTCAAAACAAAAAAAATAGTTAGAATGACTTAAATTATTGAACTTTCGATCACTAAATTTACTATTAATAAAGCTTTAAAATTCATTATATTGGCCTAGAAGGAAGAGACAATAACATTTTCAATCCCACAAAGAATTGTCATAGACACTCATATACATGAAATCAATAAGATAAATATTTTATCTTGGGCATTTTTGCTTTCAATAAGTAAATTATAAAGAAATTTTAATGAAAATATGTATAAGATCTTTAAAATTGTTTATAAAAACAATATATTAAGTATGTATATTTATTAAATATATGTATATAATTCATCGGTTCGGTTCGGTTATTTCTTCGATTTTTTTGAATAAAACCATAACCAAACCAAATACTATCGGTTTTCAAAAATCTAAAACCAAATCCAAATAAAATCGATTTTATTTTATCGGTTTGGTTCGGTTTTTCGATTTGAATAAGTTTTTATCCAAACCGTGAACACCCCTAGTTGGCATGTTGTATTTGCATTGCTTGTTGGGTGTTTGAGCTGAATGTTAGATGTTACACCCTTAGCCTATTAAGAGTAATCTCATTCGAGGATGAATTTTCCCAAGGGGGAGATATGGTAACATCTCGCTAATTTAAATAACTAGAAATAGATAGATTTGAAAAGAATTTTTTTTGGAAAGAAGGGAAAATTTGGAAATTTGTTAAGTTATATTAAGTTTGGGTTTTTGGTCAACTTCAAACGACCATAACTCCTAGATCAGGATAATTTAGGTGTGCTTCCAGATACCGTAGGGAATATCTTGGAATTATCTTTCCAACGCCGCCAAGTTTGCGCAATTCCGAGTTCGTATGAGTGAGATATGCCCATTGGAAGTTGGGTTGTTCAAATAAGAAAAGTGTAATCCGGATTTTGGAAGGGTAGTTTGGTCTTTTCCTTACCAAATTACTTTATTTCGTTTTTAGGAGTTTAATTGGGGTCTAAACTGAACTTGGTCAATTTATGCTTTTGAAAACTAAGTTAGGGTTATGAGAAAAGAGGAGAAGGAGCAAGAATCGTCAAGTTCTTCAAGAATCACTTGTGGATTTCATCAAGGGGTGATCCCTACGAAGTATGTGAGATCACATAACATTGGGTTAGTTCACCCACGCGTCAATCATGATTCAATTCAGCAAAGTTGTATAGTTTTGAAAGCAAATCCTATGAGTTCTTGATGTTCATTCGTTTGAAATCTTGTGGGTTCTTGTTGTTGAAGTTTCTTGAGATTGATTCGTGTAATTAGGTGTGATTTCGAGTTGGAACTTGCATATATGGATGATTTAGTTGTTCCTAAGTGTTTGGGGAAAGAACCAAGTTGATTTAGGGGGTTTAGAGTTGAAAAACGAGCAAGAAAAGTCGGAGTGCACCTGGGCAAGGACCTAGGGCGCCACCCCTCTCAGAGCCCCAAGAAGGGACCTCTGAAGTTTGGGTCCTGGGGCATCGTGCCAGCCAGAGCGCCCCACCCTTGCTTCTGAAGTTTGCCCTTTGGCGCCCCACGTCGCTCAAAGTGCCAGGGACGCCAGTTCTTCCCATTCTTCCCACATCTTTCCGTACTAGTTCCTTAGCAACGTACCTATGTTTTCTAGTTGACTCCAACATTCTAAGGTACGTCTAAACATCATGAAATCATCCATAAAATGAGATCATGAAACTTGAATCTATAATTTATTTCAAGGAAAGTTAAGAGTCAAGTCAAGAGGTTAAGAGTTAAGTCAAGAGAAGTTCATAAAGTTTTCCAAAAGTCTTTCACAACGTTTTAACTTTGTTTTAAGACTTAAGCTTTGAGTTGACTAATTAGTAAGAATAAGAGTTCATTTCTTCAAAGATTATACGGGAACTAAGTATTCTCAATAGTTAAAATGTTTTCACATTTGAGTAAGAAGGGAAACACTGATTTCCAAGAGAGCTTTCAAGCTAAGTTTTGAGTAATTATATCAAACCAAAGAAAGAGTTTTTGTTTTAAAAACATATGAGTTAACCATATTTGGGTGTAGTATTGAGCACCGATATGGGGACGTGAGTTCATAATAACTTAAGTCTCCATAAACCATGTAGCCATCATGGGTAGTAAATGATCATACTTTTTAGATGACTCCTTAAGTGCTTTTTAGCATAGACTAATGGATACACTTATTTAAGGCGTTCTATATGATGGAAAAGTATAGGCCAGTTCTGGCAGCGTGGGCAAGACGATGTATCAACACTTAGGCTCATAGTGGTGGTTGTCGGTTAGAGAAACTCCTATAGTATTATATTACTTTATATGTGAAATGAGTTGTTAATGCATTTCTTTAACAAATTGAGTTGCTACTACTTTTTTAAATGCTTTGTACAACTGCACCATTATTGTTGTTTACTTTGCATTTGAGTTGAGTTATTCATAAGTTGAGTAAAGTAAAGGTAAGTGTTCTTTTCAGATTCCTTTCAAGCTTGTCTTGTTTAGTGTTCCCCTCGCATACTCGTACATTCAATGTACTGATGCCATTTGGCCTGCATCATTTTATGATGCATACACAGGTAATCAAGATCAGCATACAGGGCCCCGTTGATCCAGTTGAGCACTCAGAGTCAGTTGGTGAGCCTCCTTGCATTTTGGAGAAATCCTTTTACATTATTTTTAGTATTTCTGTTGTTAGAATGATCGGGGGTCTTGTCTCGACATCCCTCTTTGTTTTAGAGGCTTCATAGATGAGTAGTTATAGTCCTTGTCTTATCCATTTCAGATGTTGTTTAAAGACTTGAGTTTGCCTTATTGGCTAGTTTGAATGTTCCTTTAAAAACGTTCTAAGTTTTATTCATAAGATTCTTGTTTGAGATTATTTCTTATGTTTAAGTCTTCCACTGAGTAAGTAAGCTAGGCCAAGGGTTCGCTTGGGGCCAGAAATGGTTCTTGAGTGCCAGTCCCACCCAGGGTGTAGGCCCAGGGCGTGACACTTGTGTACCACCATATTCAAAAATTCAATCCGAATTTTCTCCACAATGTTGCACCTTATCAGCATGGACGAGTTCAACAACAGGTAGTTTAGGATTCGAAGCTAGATCAGACTCTACATTAATCACATGAATCACTAGCACACCATCTTTTGCATCCAAATCCAAGCCTGCGAGAACGTAGCTAAGATGCAATTTCGTGTACCTGTAGTATTAGGAATATCATCTCGAACACAAGTATCAACTACTCAATATTGATTGTTTTTAACTATTTCCACCATTGCTATTCATTATCATTTGCATTTGCAGCTTGAGTATTATCATCAGTACTTTGATCTATGTTTGAAAGTCCCCTCTTCTCATTTAAAATTTGTCGTAAATCACCTTGAAATTTATCCCGATTGAATTGTTCTTCTCCGACCACTCCATCATCTTTGTGATTGTTATTGTGACTCTTTTTCAAAATCAATCAACAACTATTTTCATCTTGACCTTGATGCTTACATTGGTTACAATATAAAGGTAAATTATCATAAACAAATTTCTGAAAACCCTCTTGAATCGTACCGGTCTGCTCGTCCAAATACTGGAGACTTATCCTCTTAAGAAGCTTGTCCATAAGATCGAGTATCACCTTCACCCTAGAAGTTCTAGGCCTTGTCTTGTCTTGTCTTGTGGATATCTTGTCTTGTGTTGCCTTGTCGATATCTATTGGTCTTCCAACCGTTGAGGACATTGACAACAAAGATCTCTTGGCAAATAAATCTGGTGATAATTGAGGCAACAAAATCCACATCACAACAATTGAAGTTTCTCCTCTTGAATTGAAATCTATTGTCCAAGGAAATACCCTATAAAGATGTTGCTCTCCATGGAAAGGAAAAAAGCTTCCCAATTTGGATAGAGCAACCACATAATCTCCATGTTGATTTACCTTTCGCAAAATATATCTATGAGCAAGTAAACCAACTAAATAGTTCCTTTTGATGCCCAAGTGTTTAATTAGGTAAAATTGTTCGCAAATCCTTCACTTCTAGTGTATCAGAGAAGAACTTAATAATTACAACTTGATGTAATCCTTCTTCCTGTGTAAAGACTTGTTGTTCTCCCTTTGTGAATTGAATCATAGGCTTCCCATGTGCATATTGAATCTGTTTCAACTGGATTATTGTCAAATTCTGGGCAGCTTGATTTGTGGTTAATCGAGTAGCAAAGGATGTTTGTTGATTAGGGTTAGGGTTTGGCTCTTCCACAGTCAAAGGCTGGGGAGAAATGTGCACAGGCATGGCTGCTGCCGAGTCTCCATAGAGATTGCCTCAGGGTTAGCGTTAGGGCATTCTACAAAATTTCATCAAACTCTTTTTGTTGCTTGCTTAGTTAGTTGGTTTTTGATTTTGACTTCTTATGAATAATTTGGAGTAAAAAGTATGGTTGAACCTGATTTCCGTCGTTCAACTGCAAAAAATAAATAAATCACGAGCTAACTAGTTACCAATATGTATGAAATATACACATTATCAAAGTATATATTATATATAATATGTATTTTCTATGTAAAATTATTTATATTTATTATAAAATATACATTATATATACACACGTTATACATATTTTATAAATTAAATAATCTTATGATTCAAACCCTACTTATTCTATTGCCATAATATATAAACACGACCCTTAACTTCGGACAACTATGCCCTCTAACTTTGAGTGTGCACAAGTAGACACTTAAACTTGTATAAAATTGATTAGGTAGACACACTTGTCTTACGTGGCATAATACACATAGGACGCCACGTAGGACACAAAATTGTCATGTAGGATGCCATGTTGGACGAATGTGTCTATTTGTTCAATTTTATGCAAGTTTAAGTTCCTACTTCTGCACATCCAAAGTTAAAGGTCATAGTTGCCAACTGACGTTAAGTTGAGGATCATGTTTATGTATTATGCCTATTCTATTTCCAAAGGTTACTTCCAAGCTGCAAATTTCTAACCAATGGAGATCTGTTCACACATACATCATTCATCATTTATTTGTTGAAAAATCAGCAAAGTTCAAAGGTTTTTGTTTGTGGAATAAATGGGGCACGTCTTTCTTGAAAAATATATTTTGTAAAGTCCTCAAGTCAATTAGATTAGGACATCATTAATAGATTGATTAACTTTACTATTTTTCTCTTTGTTTATATTAGTTAGCCATTTGAAAAAAATATTTAAATATTCAAAATTGTAGGGGTAAACTAGAAAAAAATAATTAATTATATCCTAATTTAGTAAGTGATCAAGTAATATGAGACAAATATTTTTAATAAAATGTTTATTTGACAACATTCCCTTATGCAGTCCTGACATCTTATGCGACTATGGAAGGGCTAACAAATTTTTAGTAAAAGAAAATCACAAAAATAAATAAATTGCATAAGTGGCATTCCCTTACCCCTTTATATTCCTATCACCACCACCACCCCAACATTTACTTTTCATCTCGTTCCGTCTTTATAGTATTTTGCTAGATAACATATAAATGCTCTTGGAGTAATATTTTCTTTCTACTTAACAAACACTAGAAAATAAGTAAGAGACTTACTTGCTTTTTTAAAAAATATTTTTTTAAAAAAATATTTTATGTGGAAAATATTTTCATTAGTACCAAAGACCAAGAACTCAAAAAAATAAAATAAATATGTCCCACCTCCCTCAAAAAAATTAATTTGTTTGTCTTATAATTTTTTTTCTTTTTAACAATTATTTAATTATAACTTTCCACTTGTCTCGCTTAAGACTATAAAACTAAATAGCATTTGAATATATTTTTACCTGTCTTTAGTTTAATTCAAAAATCTTCTCTACCTTTTAAATATCCATTAAATTAAACGGAGGGATACTTTGTTTCCTTTGTTTGTTGAATCAACCAAGTCAACAACTTTTTTTTATGCGGGGTTGTGTGTTGATGCAAGGAATAAGGGCTACTAGTCTTTTTGGAAACTACTGCTAAGATCCAAAGTTACATAGATTTTCCTTTCTAGTGTGGGGATATTAGTAAAAGGCCTAAGCGGTCTTAGCTCATATTATGAAAAAAAAAAAAAATCTTCTTTGATCTTTTAAGCTTTTTTACAAGTAATGATGATATCCCTATTTTTAATGTGTGAAGTCGATTCTTGCTTGTTGATCCATCCTATTCTTGAAATAAACCACTCACACACTCCCTTTCCAAAAATAAATCAATACACCAAGCACTACACAATGATTTATTGGATTTGTTACTTCCTTTATAAGTCTATGTTTTATTTACTCATGCATGTGATTTTATTAATCTTACACATTGAAACTAAAGAATTTTTTTGTAGAGAAGGCGGCTCTCTATTTTCTAATCATACATGACTATAAATAATTGAGTAACCTATTTCACTAATATCTTTTAAAAATCTTGATCATAAGCCCCTTAAATTTATTGGGTACTAATACCAAACATCATATATCTAGGAAATACTAGAAATAATTACTCCTTTCGCTTTAATTTATATGATATTTTTGAAATTTTGAGATTCAAAAAGGAATATTTTCTTGGACCGTAGTTTTTCATAAGTCATTCAAATATTCTGAATTGTAAATTATTATCACTTATAGCTTTTATATAGTTTTTAGATATATAAATTAGTATGTTTCTAAACATTTAATGATTTCATATCCAAATTCATAGTCAAACTAAATAGGTTTGACTCTTGAAATTCATGTCACATGAATTGAGATAGAGAGAATGATAAAAGAAGTATGATTCAATATATATTAATATATCAATCAATTACTCATTATTCTCAAACTAGTTGGCATAACACAAGTTTAAACTAAGTAGGGATTAAGGCGATTATTACGATAGAAGTAGAACCATTTTATTTCGGTACAAAGTGTCACTAAAGACCTAACATGGCTTAGGAATACATATATAAAATGAGAACGAGTTACAATATATTGCCACAGATATATAGATAGTTTTCACTAGTGTATATACACTTCGAGGAAGTGTGGAAAACGAAAGGCGTTTTATGGTCATCCATGAGTGATCATCATTTGTGAATTTTTTTTATTTGTTAGAATCCTAACAACTTGGAGTGGATACTCCACATGTTTTAGCAACTCTTTGGGCATTAGGAGAGTTGACATATTGCTTAAGGCTTGGATTCTTGAGGTATCCACAAAGACAAGGCTTTTGCTCTCTCAACTTAGTGCAACATGCCGAAGAGGGTGGTTGTGATGACATGATCGCCCCGGCACATGGAAATAGCTCTGTAACACTGCATGTCACGGCCTCCGTGATAAGCAATTCACTAAGAAAAATGACTAAGAATATTGCAACAAAACTACTTCCCTTCATATTCCAAGATTTTGGAGAAATTTGAGTTATGGTAAAGGTGGAGAGCTTGTGAATGATAGGGTCTCAATTTATAGTGGAAAAGTTGAATAAAGCAATTCACTATGGAAAAAATGACACCAATTGGGCCACATTGTTGACTTATTTTTTATTATTGGCCTATAATTGATGGTGAAAATTGTATACAAGTTTATATTATTAGAGTTGGTGCTTTGGGCAATAAATATTAGGTCAGTGGGGCCTCACTAAACGTACAATCATGTCTCCACCGAAAGGAGATGTAATTTCTGAGTGGGTGCTTGATCAAGTTTTTTTCATACAATTTGAATATATAGATTTTCAAAGTAAAAAGTAAATATGAAAATTTAAAGTTGTGTTAGTATTTGTTTATAAATACAAATTGAGCAAAAAAAAAAAAAAGAATCATGGGCTAGCTATTTATCGACATGTATGAAATATACAAACTATCAAAGTATATATATTATATATATAATATATAATATGTATTTTCTATGTGTAATTATGTATATTTAATAATAAAATATACCTTATATATATGTTTTGTACATATTTTATAAATTAAATGATTTTATGATTCTAATTATTCTATTTCTCAAAGGTAACTTCCAAGCTGAAAAGTTCTAACCGATGGAAATCCGTTCACACATCATACATCATTCATTTGTTGAAAAATCACAGCAAAGTTGAAAGGTTTTTGTTTGCACGTCTTTCTTGAAGTATATATTTTGAAAAAAGGCACTACTCACTATTAGTTCTTGGGCTTAAAAAGTCCTCAAGTCAATTAGATTAGGACACCTTGTTATTATATTAGGCATAATTTGTCACCTGAATTCAAAAAAAATGGGTGTGATGGCACTCGTTTATTCTTACCAAGACAAGTCAGCCTAAAACCCAATAATAAGAAAGAAATACAAAAATAAACTAATAATAATATAAGCTCGAAAACTTAGTCATTTTCAAATACCCCCAAAACTTGATTGCCACGACTCACGTGTACAAGTCACTAATGTATAATAACAGAGTTTGAAAGATAAATACAAGTCTCAATGTTTTTATCTCTCGAATAAAACAAAACATAAGGACAAGAGGCCCGCCGGGATGACAAGCAACTACCTTTCAAGTGTCCACAGAAAGCCTCATATGTAGATAGAAGAAGACCACTCACACAGATTCGGGCTCAAAACCTATACAAGTGTAGAAGCAAGAAGTGAGTACCAAACAACACGGTACTCAGCAAGCAACCCACTAAAACAATGTAAAACTAGCTAGAAAACGAGAACTCTTTTCATCCCAACCGAACCACCACAACTACAACCTGCATAGAAATCAGCTCAACCTAACTGTTCACAATATATAGTTCACAAGGTTTGATTGTCACAGTCCAACAATTACATTTTACCAAATCACAAGTGTCAAGACCATCAATCTCAAGTATCAAGACCATCAATGACAAATATCAAAGTTAAGTTCATCAATCTCAAGTATCACGTTATTCAATCACAAGTATCAAGTCAAGTTCATTAATCTCAAGTATCACGTTATTCAATCTCAAGTATTAGTCAAGTTCATCAATCTCAAGTATCACATCATTCAATCACAAGTATCAAGTCATTAATCACAATAATAAAGTTCATCTATAAAAAGTATCAATGGGGACTCATAGGGAACACCCATAGTCCATGTATCCACCGGCAATGATCTCAGCATCAATAACACTTGCCTGCAATGCCATTGGCATAAATAACACTCGCATGCAATGACCTTGACATCAATAATACTCGCCGGCAATGACCTTGTCATCAGTAACACACACCGATAATGACCACGACATCAATGACACTCGCCGGTAATAACTTCGACATCATACCACTCGTCAGTAATGACCTCGACATCAATAACACTTGTTGGCAATGACCTCGACATCAATAACACTCGTCGACAATGACCTCAACAACAATAACACTCACCGATAATGATCTCGTTATTAATAACGCTCACTGATAATGACCTCGGCATCAATAATACTCACCGACAATGACCTCGACATCAATAATAATACAACTCATCACAATATTTTAGAACCCATGCAAATAGACATGTTCATACAATAATGAGGAAATGAAAAATTCAAGTAATTCACATCCACAATAATACTATCAAAGTATTTCATCAACCACCAATTTAATATCAACACTCAAGGCAATTCACACAACTCAATACAACATTATTAACAAGTTGCCTTTTCATTAACCCTGTTTCTATCATTAAGGTTGTTCAATTTGAGCATTTATCCCATCACATCATTTCTATTACTCCCCAACACATACAAGAAAGAGAATTCAAGATTCTACAAACTTTAACAAGGTTAAGAAGTTCACTTGCCTTAATCAATCCAAGACTTGAGTCTTTTCCTTTCGAACGATATCCAAATCGACACAATCTAGTGAAACAAGTATTCACAATGAGATTTCGAAACTAACAACACCCATATCAAGCAATTCAAATAAATGGGTCAAATTGGCTCAAAAACCCAATTTCAAATGGAAGGTTTGAATCTGAAAATTGTTACTTGGATATGTTATCCAAAACATTTAGAACTCAAAGGTAAAAATCATTTTGAAAATGAAGTTAGATTCAACTCAAAATCATGAATTTATCAAATTCCTTCGACCTTTTCAAGTGGGAGTAAAATTCTAGTTTAATCATCAAAATAATTCATTAATCAATGGGGTTTACAATGTAGAAATCGTTACCCAAAAGTTGAATCTTGAAAACCCTTTTGAAATCGTCCATAACCAAGCTCTTAATATTCAAAACTGGTGAAATAGGGTTGAAATCCTGATTTTTGCAAAACACTCTCTTTGGCAAAAATTGCTCATCGCGATTGCGACCCGAGGCCTCACGATCGCAATGGGTAAGAGAGTCAACTCCTTAAAGTTAACTATCACAATCCCGACTAGCACTCACGCGATCTCGTTGACCAACA
This sequence comes from Solanum lignicaule, assembly GCA_029582545.1. NCBI lineage: Eukaryota > Viridiplantae > Streptophyta > Magnoliopsida > Solanales > Solanaceae > Solanum > Solanum lignicaule. The sequence continues at coordinate 38,713 of JAJOOF010000305.1, read as the reverse complement.
CATAGACCCTACGCGATTGTGAGAGAAGGTCACGTGCTCGCGATGAACAACATACCGGGCACCAGAAAATAGAAACCAGCAAATCACACAAGATATAAAATTTTCGAATAGACCCTGGGGATTCGTTCGAAACCCCGAGTACACAACCAAATATGTTACTCAACTAAACTCGACGTTCTAAAATCAATAGAATCGTTGAAACATGAATCTGATGTCTCTTTGACCCAAAATCCATGAAAGTCACATAAAGCAAATATAACGCTTAAAATGGCCAAATCAATCTCGGGGCTCTGAGAATTCAACTAGGATCTTTTCTAGGCCTCAAATCACCCCTGAATCCAACGGAATTGTTAGAAATTCAATCTAAGCATTCAACCCCGAATATTGACCAAAGTCACCTCAAAGGCTAAAATCTTAACAATTTCCAACTTAGAACCTCAAATCCACAAAAAGACTCCGAGTATGAAATTGACAACTCTCTTAGATCAATTTTCACATTTCTGGATTGATGGAATTTCATTCTGAAACTTGAAACTCCGAAAGAAATCGAAGACCACTTTTTAACAACTTTAGCCTTTTAAACTCAAAAACTTTCATAACACCCAACGTTTTACTCAAAACTTGAAACCAATTTTAAAATCCAGTCAAAAATAACTTAGGACCAATATCGGGAGGGGTAAAATGATAATTTCACTTAAAATTCTAAAAATAACCAACCTAAATCATTACATAATTATTATGGTGGTATATATACATCTTATAATTATATAAACTTGTTAATTTGTCATAACGCATAATTAATACAATGTAATTTGTATGTGTCAAATCAAAAGTACATATAAGCCAAGAGTGAAAATCAGCCAAAATTCATAAGTTAATTATAACTCACACCTAGGGTTGTTCATGATTATGGTTAAAAAATAAAATCGAACCGCAATCCGAACCGAATCGATTAAAATATCCGATAGTTGGTGTGGTTTGGTTAGGTTTGGTTTTAAATTTTGAAAATCGATACTATTTGGTTTGGTTTTGGTTTTGCTAAAAAAACCCACAAAAAAATCAAACCAAACCATGAAATTATATATAAAAATTTATAATTATTTAAATTTTAATTAACTTAAGTCTTAACTTTATCATTTCTCAAGCCTAACACTTAAATTTTAGCCGAACTATTAAAACTCTAAGACGAAGTTCATCAAAATCTATTACTTTAATCTTTACCTACCCTACGCCACATTACATAGTCACACTTTCTCTTAATTGAATCAGTTTATTTGTGAAATAATAACTCTAGTATTGCTTAATTGAATACATAATAACTTTTTTGGGGATTGTTCATGTATTAGGTGTTTGTGTCTATTGAGATGCGTATACTCTCAACAAATTTAATTTATTACTTTCATACCAAAAAAATAAAAAAATCTGAACCAAAACGAACCAAACCGACAACAACCAAATCGATAGTTATATTTTTCATTTGGTTTGGTTTTAGAAATTTATAAACCTACTAAATTGGTTTGATTTTAATCAATAACCCATCCAAACCGAACCATGATCACCCCTACTTACATTGCAAGAAACTTCAGACATTGATTCACTTGAATATAACATCAGATTAAATGACTTGCATAACCGTTATTGCACAAAATCCTCACTTTAACAAACAATAAGCAATGAAGATTTTATGCACAAAACTGGACATTCACACAAGCGATATCCTTCCTGTGATCTAACAGAATCTGTGATATTAAACAGCCTTAGAAAGGAAATGACGCGTATTGGTAAAACTGTGAAAATATATCCGTCAAGCCACAAAATATTTTGCAAAAATAGACAAAATTTCTGGTGAAAACTTTGAGTTAATATGAAATGTGATGCAACATATCAGCACATTCAAACTCTTAAATGAAAAGCTTGAGTGTGTCGTTGATGACACTGTCTCGTGAGAGACAAATGAATAGAAAGATTCATGTTTGGTTAGAGAAGGGATTATGAATCCAGGATTCAAAATCACTCACAAGCTTGGAAAGAAATGAGGAGAATATTTTCTGTATTCAGAACATCACTCGTAACAATCCACAATGAAATGATGGCGCCATTATATGGAGTTAAAAAACATGAATTTGGACTTTATTCATGTAAGCTCAAACGAATCAGATTAATTTTTGCAAAATCAGAATTCGATTAGGCCTTATATATATCTCACGTGCAGGGGGAGAGGGGCAAATCCACCTCTTTCGCCTTCAACCCCATTTCTCATGTGTGCAAGCACATACTTTTTTTTTTTTCTATATCTCTTTACAAAGCCTATCGAAGTTTACAATTCCTTATTACGAAAAAGCGAGTTCTTTCTAATCCACGAGGGACACTTTCTTTTGAGATACTACAGACATTTTTGTGATGCATATCTTCACTCAAAAAATTAGCAAACACAAAACAAGAAGAAAATGATCTTAAAGTTACCTTCTGTATTTTGGCACCATATTTCTCTGCCTCCTCGTTTACAAACTGCGAGATAAACTAAATCTTGTCAACATTACAGTCTATCGATCTCTTCATCATCCTCAAGCCAAGTAAGTTTAATGCGTGTCTTTTTCCTTCGTTTAGCTGACCTGTCCAGTGAGAGTATACAGTCTGTTGTAAATCCCATTGTCTGCTATCCCAAGCACTGAAAATAGATGTCTGAGACTTTCACCGAGATTTTGGAGAGTGTACTCGATTTAATACAACCCTGATTAATAAGAGTGACAATTATCAACGGCTCAAAAGATTGAACGTTCTCACATCATGTGCAAGTATAAACTCCTAAACATTGAAGCAGAGTCACAACTACTTTAGTGAGATAAATTACTTAGTTTCTTAAATGACAGAGGCGGATTCAAGATTTTAACTTTACGTGTTCTAAACTCTAGGAATGAGAGCTTTCATCTTGACTTGTCGAAAATCATTTCATAAAAGCATTTTCTAATTCTGTAATGTACAATAGTATGCATTCCATTTCATGGCTTTATAAACAGACTCTGTTCGATTTATAAGTATAACTCAAATAACCATTGCATTGAGGCAAGTTTTAGCGAGTGTTTTAGATTGTGTTATATACCTTTAGAAGCTTTGCTATCTATGAGTTTTGCTTTCACTCCTAGTGGTCTTTGCCAGCTTCTGTCTAATCCACTAACCTGTTAAAAATCATTGAGGACCGAAGTAAGAACGCCAAATGAAGCATTAAAAGAAGAAGGAACGGAGAGTTTTTTTTCAAAGTAGGGATGGATTAAACCGCACCAGATTCTCAGCAAAAGCATCAACTTTCCCGAAAGATTCCAACTTGGTGAAATCAGCACCAAGCCTTGTGATTACAATGCTGACTGAAACAACAGATGATCGAGTTCATATACACAACAATTTAATAAAGCTCAAACGAATCGATCCATCACAATGTCTAACTAATACCATTTGAGTTAGAAGCTTCTGGAGGATAGAAAGCTAAGAGTGACCTTACTCCGTCACCTATTTGCCAATCTGCAAGTAATTCTTCATTTGTTAACATCATTTTCTTCTCATTCTCTTCGTGTTATAGCAAATCTCTTTATTCCTTGACAGAGATCATCTCTTCTCAAGAACTATGAATTTAAAAGTTTTACGTCTCAATGTCTAAGCCAAAAAGATCCTATATTTGTTAACAATGTTGTCTGGAGAAAAAATTGGTTCTATCAAATGGGGAATAGACTGTTTAAAATGAATAGGAAAGAAAGAGAAAAACTATTATGAAGAAAGTCATGTTGGGAGAGTTACCCCATGATATTTGCACCAAGGTCATATTTTTATCAAAAAAATCCATACAGTTTTGGTATATAACAATATAAAATTTGATGTACCGCAAACGTGAATCGTTTCAAGTGAATTATATATCAAATGACTCAAAACATCGAGAGGATTTCATATCTAAATTTTGATACTATTTATTGGTGATTTTGAACTGATCGAGATTGAATAGTCAATGTATACTTCATGTATAATCAATGTATACTTCATATATAATGAAGCTATATTTAGTTTTTTGAGTATATCGTCATGTATTGATACACTATATTAAATAGTCAGGACTCATTATATACTTTATATGACTTTTAACAAACTACTCCATATTAGTATATAAATAGTCAATGTATACTTTCAATGATTTTTTAATTATATGACTATATTTATTGTAAATTAATTACTAATTTATTATATATAATTGAAATTATTCCTAAAATATATTAAAAAGACCAAAATAAAACATTACTAGTAAATTAAGTACCATTTTAGTCAATTTCTCAAAAAGTCTCACATAAAGACAAAGAATTAACTCATCTCCTACTCACATTCTTCAGTTACTTAGTGCCAAAAATATTTGAAGAAGCAAATGCCGCCATTGGAGTGTTAAGCTCACGATTGTTTCCTTCTTTGTTAAGCTACTTTGCTTCATCAACCTCCGATTTCAATTGCAGATTCCTACCTGTTGCTGAATTTGATGGATTCCTGTTAGATTTTTTTACTCATCGGCATTACTTGTTTATCTATTGAATGTTGCTCTGTTTTTTAAAAAAAATGTAAAAACTAAACACATTTTAGATGTGGATGAAGTTTTGATGTTTTTTTCCGGTTAATTGGTCGGCGGGAGGACCCTTTTTTAGTTTTCATTTTGTTTAGAGTTGAACATACGGGGATGAAAAACAAGATATTTTTTTTCTATTTGTTTTTGTATCCTGAATTCTGTTTTGATGAAACTAGGGTTAGGGTTTTTTTGTGTGTGTTTGTGTGGAGGAATGCATGCTTTTGCTAATAGATTTTATACGTAAGGGAGTTTGGCCATGAAAATTGAGAGAATTTGAAAAAAAAGGGTACTTTTCCCTCCAAATCACTCGCAAAAACTCAAAAACAACTCCAATTTATATTCACAACCAAACACAACTCCGATTTCAATTGAAAATCGGAGTTGTGAATATAAATTGGAGTTGTTTTTAAGTTTTTGTGAGTGATTTGGAAGGAAAAAAGTGAAAACAACTTGTTCATGAATTTTGAAATGAAGTTATAAAATGAAATTAGATATGAAAAAAGTGAAAACAACTTGAATTTGAAAAAAAAGGTATGAAATTTGTAGAGAATCATATAACTAGTGGAATGAGTGATGCATATCCGGGTTTTTTTGGAAGTTATTTCTTCCCTTTCCTTTTTTCTTGAGGAGATGAGTATTAGAATGCCGAAATTTGATACATATGATATGTTGCATGTGACTAGTTGTCAGAATGGATAAGGGTGATGTAGAGATGTTGGACGCTGAAATGAATGTCCCTGCTAGTGATGTCCTTGTGTCCAATGAGTCACCAGTCAAGTACAAAAACGGTGTTAAGACTGGCAAAAGTAATGCTGAGGACAAGACACATGATCAGATTGATTCAAAGGGAGAGGACTTGAAGAATGCTAGAAGTGAGACAGAGGACCAGCTCAACTCTAAGAGTCAGCCAGAGGCAAACGTCAATAAGGTGTTGGAGATCAAAACACCTACTATTGATGCTGAAACGGATGATTTGGTAAGTGCCTACGTGAAGGTGACTGATGATGAAGTACAAAATATTGATGAAGAAGAAGTGAATGATGTTCATCAGAGTGAGAAAATGATCTATGAGGTCAATCAGAATGGGAATAATATGATGGTTGATAGATCAGTGGACCCTTAGATGAAGACAAATGCTACAACTATTACCACTGATGGTGATGCTAGGTCGGACGAGTTTCTGAAAGTGACAATCGAAGTTACAAATTCTTCTATTGAAAAAGCGCCAGAACCAGCTAGTCCAATGTTTCTGATCAATCCTTCAACTGCAAATGCTAGACAACATAGTAGGGAAGCATCTGAGAATATTTCTGCAATGGTACATACTCTGATATACTTTTGGAGTCATCTTTGCTATGTTATTTGATTCTTGGGATAAAATAATTCATTTACAAGTACTAAACTTTTAACTATGTGAAATTGTTGGAAGCCAATCTTTTATATAGTGTGCATGTGGAGGTTATTTCGATTTTTTTTTTATATAGTGTGCAATTGTTTTTAAAATGATCATTTGTTTTCAAATTTTAGATGGCTGATGGTGAGGATGATGAAGGCTCCCCTGAGGATCAAGCTGCATTTATAGGAAAACTAGGCACCTTTTACCGGGAGAAGGCGATGGAATTTAAACTACCTAAGTTTTATGGTCATCCGCTTAATTGCCTAAAGTAAGTGTATCATGATTTTATCATTGAGCCTTTTTATTTTCATCTTGTTCCTGGTACATATTATATCTTGTCATATTCTTCGTGCTAGGTTATGGAGATCTGTGATTAGATTAGGTGGCTATGATCGGGTAAGCCTTTTATTATGCACTTGTATTTTACTTTTTTAATTGAATCAATATAACACCGCAGAGGATATTAGTCATTTCCCCAAAATGTCCTCAGCTAATCAGAAGCAGTGGGTCAACAATCGAGTGCAATAAGTCAAGGAATTATTTATGGATTAACCATGATCTTGTTCACACAGCCGTGTGTAAAGCATCCCTGGAGGGTTATGTTTCTCTTTCCAAATATCACAGTGTGAACCTCGAGTTGTTAGAGAGGGTATTCTTAATTTATTTTTAAGAAATAAGCAATGTAGCTCCGTAATTTATAGTATAATTTAAAAAAATCAAGTGATGGTTGTGTATTTTCTTCTGTTACTAGGTTGATAAATTAATGATGCAATATGCTATGAGTCTGTGAGATGAATTTTATGTTATTCCCACGTACTATTGATGGTGTACTATTAAGCTACTTTATCTCTGTAGGTAACTGGATTCAAGTTGTGGCGGCAAATGGGAGACTCCTTTAATCCCCCCAAGTGAGCATTTAGTTGGGCCTGGTTATTTCTGTTTTTCTGAAAACTTGATATGAATATTTCTCCTTTACTCGTCAAACATCAACTTCCCCATATATACTATGTAAGGGAGATGTTGTCTGTCTTTGTTTTACTGATGATGTGCCAAGATTTTGAAGTTTATTTCTCTTGTTTTGGATGTGAAATGTTACGATATATTTTGGGTACATGTGAGAGGAATAAGCTGCTTGGTTGCTAGAACATCATATCAGAAGGTGGTAGAAGAACAATTGTTCATGAACTGTATAAAACCTTAATAACTACTCCCGTTGTTTCAAATGTTTGTCTGGTTTTGACTTGACATAGACTTTAAGAAAGTAAATAATTTTTTTTTAATCTTGTAGCCTTGGACCAAAATAGCACTTGGTCCATTTATTTTACTTAAAATTATAACAATTTTTTCGAAATATAGAATTATATGAATTAGGGAGAAACTTCATGAAAGGAAAATTAATGATTCATATAATTTTTTTAGTGGGAAATGTCCCGAAGAAATCCAACGAGTAACATAATCTTGTTATATAGAAAAGAGTAACTATTGCCTTTTTCTGATGAATCGTATAGTTTTACGATTTCATCAACTAAAAAGGTTATCAAATGAATGATAATTATTGTAAAGATATGGTACCTCAACGCAACTCAACCCCAGCTCAAGAGCGGTGGTTTGTCCATTTTCATATAAAGAGTCCAATTTCTCATCCCTCTTCCGATGTGGGATTTCTTAACATTCCTCCGTAAGCCCAGACCTCAACCTCGGTGAACAACAAACTGGGATGAGTAACTCTAATACCATATAAAGATATGACACCAGAGTCTACCTCAACCTCAAAAACTAACTCATGAGAGGAGGTTTGTCCAAGTCCATATAAGGAGTCCAATTTTTCATTCCTCTTCCGATGTGGGACTTTTTAACAATTACAATTGAAATGATCGAAAAGGAAATGTGAGTTAATGTATGCTCAAGGTTGCAAATATCATAAAAAGACTTTAAAAAGAAGAGCCCCTTAATTACATAATTTTAAATGGAAATCGGGAATTGAATTCATTATAAGATCTATTTATCCTTTTTAGAAGATAGTATGCTGCCACTTAGACTCGAGTCGAGATGCATTAGCACTGCTTCCTAAGAGCAGTGTGTCTACCAATTTAACCATAACGGCTTGTCTTGAACTCATAATAGCATATGAATAAGCAATTGTCAAGATTGAGTAAGCTATTTTAGTTTAGTAATGACTCAAATAGATCAATGACAGTAAAAAGTTGTTCAACTAAGAATTTTAGTTGAAGGTTCATTTTAGATTTGAGTTTAGATAAACCAAATATGTGTAGAATGTACCAAAATATCCTTAATCTTGTGGTCTTGAACATGTCATGTGAGTTGTGACAGTTGGAATTAAGAATTGCCAAAAAAGGGAAGAGGCATTCTTTTCTTTGAACTTGGTAACTTTGGAAGGAGGCACTCTTTTTATAGAGGAGAGAGTATCAAAACTACTAAAATTGAAAATACGAAGAAAACATGAAGTGCTTTTGCAAAAATAACAACATAGATTCCAACATCAAGCTATAAGCTTAGTTGCTCGGACTCTACTTGTGACACATTGAAATTAAGAATTTCCAAAAAAGGGAAGAGACATTCTTTTCTTTGAACTTGGTAACTTTGGAAAGAGGCATTCTTTTTATAGCGGAGAGAGTATTAAAACTACTAAAATTGAAAATAGGAGAAAACATGAAGTGCTTTTGCAAAATTAACAACATAGATTCCAACATCAAGCTATAAGCTTAGTTGCTCGGACTCTTCGCTTTTGGTGCCACACCCGTGTCGACACGACATAGGTGTGGGATCCGTGTCCAATTTGATCAACCGATTTTGGGTGTTTTGACCAAAATCGATGGGTTAAGTGTGGACAATTTTAATAATTGTCTGTAATCAATACAAAAGCTAAGGTGCAATTGAAGAAAATGAAATACCTTTTATCTAGAAATTTCTATGTCACTCCTTTTCCGTTAATCTCCTTCCATATTCTCCTCAAGTTCTCTCGTAATATCTCATAATTTAAGTTTTCTAACTCTTCTTTTAGATATTTTAATTATTTTTAGGCGAATCCCCGCACCCGTATCCCTACATGGATCCATATCCCCGAAACTTATTATGAAGGATCCAACATCTATATCCGCACCCGTATCGGACACCCGCACCGAATTCGAGCAACTTAGGCTATAAGTGCTAAGAAACATACACCACATTAACAACAAACAACAACATACCCAAGGAATGTTGCATCTTTATTTCTGTTAGGTCTTTGTCAAATATAGAGGACCAGGGATCTTATACACGTATCTGAGTGGTGCAATTGGTTCTGGAGTTAAGCATGCAGGGACTTGAAGCCTAAAATATTTACAGATGCTTCTAAATAGAGAGTTTAGACTTTATGAGATACTAACGGGATGCTTCCTTATGCTAGATTTGCTCAATGTGAAATGAGTGTCGATGTCTGATGTCTCCAATTAGATGAGTAACAAAAAATAAAGAATGGGGTTGTAATTAGCAAGATATCTTTTGATGCTCAAATAAGATAAGAATTTACTGGAATGATAATCAACTGAATATATAAGACAATACCAATGCCTTTTATCTACTATTATACGACTTTCTCTAAATTCTTTTTTTGGGGGCACTGATAATCTTCTTTCTCGGGACTTGCACTACTGTTTCTTGGACATTCCACAGCTTCTATGAGAAGGTAATAATCTGAAGTTCTCTTCCCTTGATAGTTATTAGCATATTTTGACTACTGTCCACCATGCTGCTAATATTTGTGGCACATAAAGTTACTTGAATAGTTTGTGTTTGCTTCTTTTCATTTTCGTGGTTGTGCTTTTCTTCTTCTTTAAAGTAGGTTTCATTACATCTTGATTTTGCAATTGGTTATATGACTGTGATATGGCAGCTGGACATTCTGGCTCATTTTATCTTATTCTCCACTTCTCCTTAGCTTTCCACATTTTGAAATGCCAAACTTAGATGTTTAAGTCGGATAAAGAACTTCATCTCCATGCATCTATGCTTATATGGTGATTTTGAATAGAATTTGTTCTAAAAAGTTATCTGTCTCTTACTTTTTGTTTCTGTACATTCTATTATCTCATGATTTCTCTGTATGTTAGTTACTTCTAGCTACCATATGAAAGGCATAGGACACAAAATGGAGAGCTTCAACTTCCTATTGCTCCTCCTCCTGTTTCTTGGGGTATTGACAATGAGGTAACATTGTGTTTACTTTGTTGTTATGTGATGTGTTGACACCCAATTTTAACCATCCACAATATATATTAATCATCGAGTTTCTTAAAAATCCAAACGATTTGAAATAATTGACTTTATAAAATTCAAAATATTTTTCAAGTTATTTAAAAAAAAATAGTTTTGTCACTTTTTTATGATTTTTAAATAAGTTTTTACATAATTATGTATTTAATTAGTATAGTTTATGAATATTCAAAAATCGTCTCAAAAAAGATTTTGTTTAAATTAAATATTTGGTTAAATAGTTTGATTATTCAATAGTCTATATTTTTGAGTTAACATTTTATAATTAAGTTAATTATTTTATTTCGTTGACATTAAGAAGCTCATTAATTAATTTATATTAATTCATCTTATTTAGTTTTTAACTGAATCACTAATTAGTTCAATTCGGTTAACTTCTTGAATTTATTATCTATAATTGCAATCCATTTGGCCATCTTTTCAATTGAAAATCTAACCACATTTTGTTTCCTTCTTGGACCCTTTTTAGACCAACTTTGGGCCAATTCCGTACCAGCAGCCCACTTTTCTTATTAATCTCAGCCCACTTCCTAAACGCATACCCAATTCAATACAACCATACATTACATACAACAACTCATCAGCAATACCCAATACAGTACGCATACAAAACGACCCCTGAACTCTTCGTTCTTCTTCCTTTTCACGCAGAAACATTAATACCCGACCCAGCGAACAAACCCAGAAATCGAACCAGCAAATCCAGCAGCGACCCGACCCAAGACCCAGCTCTCGCGTCCCTCTCCCTCTCTCCTCTCGACGTCCTATTTGACGCTGAGTTGGCCTTTTCCGGATTAATTTCCCCTTGTTCCTTTCTATTAGTTCAGTTGTTAATTTATGAATCTAGTTTATGTGTTTTCTCAATCTGATATGTGGAGGTATTCAATATATTTTCAATAGTATAAGTTGTGTGAGTTTGAGTAATTTAATGTTATTTTTATGGCATAGGCTCCTTCTACATTCGAATTAATGTCTTAGTACACGTGTTAATCGTTCACATCTTTAAAATCTTGCTATGTTTACATCTCTGAAATCTTGCTTCTAGCAGTGTTGGTTGTGTATTCTTAGTTATCTTTCATGTCAAGTTAGTAGTTTCAACTTTCAAGTATGTGAAGATAAGCTTACATATAATAAATGAGTTAATGGTCACATGTGACTACCTTTGCTGTTAATCCATCTGTTATTCTTTCATATTAAATCCATGTTTCCTACTCTAATTTTTGTTTTAATTACCTCTAGTCATGTTATACCTCTATGTGGTTCCTAATCTATTATATTAGTTGGATTATTTATGAACTCTTTTCCTTTATTTATGTTGCATGTAAATCTATCCGAGTTCACCATGAACTCCTATTTTCCTTTCCCCGCATTTTGAGAGAGCCCTAAAAGCTCAAACCCTTTCCCTTGAGTCGGTCAACCTTTGAAACTGAGGAACAGGTCAAAACGGAAGCAAAACACATTCTGAAACTGAGATACAAATCTCCAAAAGCCCAAAGAAAGGGCTGTATACTTGCTGTATACTAAAGTATACACTAGTATACATGGAGAATTTTGATATACAGGTCAAAAAATTAATACAGGTGTTCGGAAGCTGATTTAGGCTGTATACATATGGTATACAGTCCTATTGACACGGAAAAAATCCAAAACGCGGTATATATACAGCAGTATACATTATGAGTATACAGGGATATTCAAGAATGAAAATGGGCCAAAGCCCATTCTTTCATTGCTTAACAGGTCCAGCAGAAATGGAGGAGGGCTAAGGCCCATGTTATTCCATTAGCACATTTTTATGTTTAGGACAGGTTTGGGCGAAGCCCAAGAATTTGAATTTGGGCAAAGGGCCCAAATTTGAAATTATTTCTTCCTTCCTTTGTTATTATTCACTTATTATTGTTTGTATTAACTCTAAATTTTCTTATTTGGTTTAAATTTAAGCAAGTCCCTTAATGAAGAACCTTTTGGGTTAATTAAATCTTTTTTTAGTGATTTTATCTGATTTGCCTTAGTTAATTATTTTTGACAAAAGTAAATTTTCATTCTAAAATTATTGCTAAGTGTTTAATATATACATTTCAAATACTTTTAGATATCTGTTTTTAGCTTTAGTTAATTTTTCAAGTTAGTCAAATCGTTGGTCAACCGCAAGTTATCAGACATTTCGAGGGGCTAACATCTTCTTGGAATGTAAATTGAATCCCGAACCCTCTTTGGATTTCAAATGATTTTTTCTGTTTTAAAGTCGTTTGAATTTTATAAGTTTTCTTAATTTCTTTCAAAAATTAAGTGGCGACTCTTTTCTTTTGAAAATTTGATTTTTCTTCAAAACATAGGTTTAATTGATTTTTTGAAAACAAGTCATTTTTATTTCTATTTTTTCGAGTAAAACATGATGTATCTTCACATCTCCTGTATGTTGTACACCTTTTAATTGATATATGGGGAAACCTATTACCCTAAGTAGTTGAATCATCGACGTATTTTGACTTTGATCAAGTTCTCAAAGTTGATCATGGAGATCCTTCTTTAGTTGACTTAGACGGAAATTAGTATGGCCTTACTTTGGGATAAGGGCCACTAGGAAAATACTTTTTTTAAGTAAGGAGCAACTCGATTTAAGATTGGCCATATATGGTTGTGCCCATGTGTAGCTAAAGTTTCTATTTGTTATTGTGCACAATGTATAACTAATTTTTTTTTAAAAAAAACGCTAACTCTAACATGCTTATGGTCGAATATTTTGAAGGAAATGAACAATAGTTGCTTTGAAGACATAGCTAACTCAATTCAGATTGCATACTTTTGCTTTCTTTTGGTGTAAACTGTAAAGAGGAATTTGTAAATGAAGCATAATCAATACTTAGTCTCTTACAATACCTATAAAATTGGATAGGGATTTTTTTTCTCACTTGTAATTGCTACAACACTTGCTTAGTACTAGCATTGTAAGACAATTACCTTTCTCTAGAAAGGACGTGTAGCTAATAAAGAAAAGTGAATTCATTGTTCAACCAGAGTCCCGAGGCAGATCTAGGTTTTGAAATTTATGAATTCCTACAATGATCAAGTTAATGTAAAAATAACTGTGTTCACAATCAACTTTTTATAAATACTTTGTGCATTTCTTAACAAACATAGGCCATGAACAAAAAACACGGGGTCTCATGAACCCATATCTCAAGGGCTAGAAGTGGTGATGGGGCAATCATCTATTAAAGTCCTTGACAAAAGTGGGGTTGGACTAGAAATGAGTTTACTTGTAGAGGGAGTTGGTGGGTGCACACCTCATGGCTATCTCTTTGCAGTCAATGCGACCAGTGCTCCCGCTGGTCGCATTGCTGTCAAACACCTCAATCTCCCAGTCTGAGCCTCTAGTGAAGTGTCTGAAGGGTCGTCAAATTGGACCATCATATTTAAATGTACAATAAAAAAATTGAATGAAACGATACCAAATTTTGTCTAGAAGAAAGCTTTAGATGAACTTTACTGTTCTGATTTGATTATTTTCTGAAGCTGGGCCTTTTGTTTTGATAAAAATTAGGTTATGGAATTGGTCTTTACTTCATCTAAATGTCGAATCAACTAATGTAGCCTTGTAGTATATGTATATATATATAAAAATGAACTATTTAAAGTAATTTTGCAGGGAAGTGGTTACCAAATTTCTGCATCAGGAAGGGCAGTAAGAGATTTAGTTGCTCGTTGTAGGCTAGGCTGGTAGGAGCAACACCTTCTTGGTTATGGTGAGGTTGTTGAGTCAATTGTAAAGGTATGTTGCTGAATCCTTGTAGAGGTCTTTGGGCATTGATTTTCGTAACTTTGATCTTGTCTATTGCCATATACAAGTAATTTTGGTGTTTTTCATCTTTTATAGGACATGAGTGCCAACAATACGCCAAAGCGTGCGAAGAGCCTAAAAACTAGTGGTAAGATTGTTCGTCAATTCTTTGCCAACTTGAATTCTTCATATATCTCTATCATTGAGTTGTTTTCTCCTCACCATTTCCCAATATGAAGTCTGACACCCTCCAAAACTTTGGCCTTTAGTGGCTGTTAGTTAACACTGTAACTATATCAAGATCATCATCTGAGAACTTTAGTTTTTGCTTTAACTCATACTCTATCAAAAAGGAATAGTGACCACAACAGAACTTCTTGTTGTATTCAAGTTCTATTATGCACCAGGGACAAAATGAAGTGGAGCACCCAATGAAAGCTACAGAAACTGAAACATCTAAGCCATAAGTCGTACTTTATATTGATCATTTCTTCTAATGTTTTTATCTCTCAAGTCAATCTTAAGTTATTTTGATGAAATCTAGAATGCTTCATTACAAATGCTAGTGGTACTTCATTTATTTTGCACTGTATCATTTGAATAGATATCCTGTACACTGGCAACTTTTATCACCCAAATGAAAAAGAGTACTAGGAACTTCAGTAGTATTTCTCTATCTCTCTTTGTTTTTGGTTCCTCCATTTATGATGTAAAGATAAATTGCTTTCCATCTGCCAAGTTGGATGTCCAAGTTGTTGATGTTGGACCCCCCACTGATTGGGTGAAAGTCAATGTTCGTGAAACAGTAAGTTCCTCTCAGACTAAAAGAATTAAGAACCTCTTGATTATGCATTCTATTTCTCTCATGTGATTTGTAATGATTTTATGCAAACAAAATGATTCCTTTGAGGTCTATGCACTGGTGCTTGGGCTTTTACGAGAGGAGGTATAATACCAATCATGCTACATGTTTCCATCAAGTGCATTTTCAATTTGTTTTCGTCTTTTTACCCCATCTCAAAGCTCTAATGCCCTTATTTTTTGGTAAACAAAGGTACGGGTTCAATCTAATCCTGCTGGTCGCCTGGTCATTATCGGTCAGCCAAACCAACTTGACAATCTTTGGGGTGTTACTGCCTTCAAGAAGGTACACACCTTGCTATTTATTTTACTGATTTTGACTTTGATAGAGTAATTCAATCTGTGCCTTACTTGCATCTTTTTGGACTAGTAATTTTCTCTGGTAAAGAGAAACTGTCATGCAGAAAACTTGATATTTCTTCAATGGATCTGAAAACTATATCGTTGTTATGTTTATATTTGTTGATCACAACACTCTAAGAAGTCTACAACAATCAAAAGGTTCTCCATTTGTAAGTTGGCTGACATAATTTTTTTTCCAGGTGGCCACCTTACCTGCTAGAATTGATCAACTTCGGACCAACACTGTTGTCACCCTTCATGGGTGTCTTCATGTTCATGTGCCCTTTGCGCAGCAAAATCTGACTTAACAAAGCAGGAGCATTGGTAGTTGGCCAACATTGTGAATGCTTGGGCATAGTTGTTTAGTTGTTGTTGATGATACTGTGGGTCAAACTCTGAATGTCCCAGATAGCAAAGGAGGTATTTCGGCTTCAGTCGCCCCAGTAGAAACTTAGATTGCTTTTCAAAGACAGATGGATATGTGATGAACATCATAGCTTGTAGTAGTATGTTGTTTTGAAACTGAAACGTATCTCTCTTTTTAGCATTTGACAATTCTATTATAATCTCGAAATTATTGGCAAACACATACTTTCTTGAAGTACTCTTTTAGAAACACCATTTTGAGTTTGAACACTAACCAAAATATGCAGGTTTTGAGAGTTTAGTTAAGCCTAGCCTACTGTTTCTTCTCAACAATTTAATTTAAAAATCTTCACTACTATTTAAAACTCCGTTAAATTAAAATGGAGGGATACATAATTGTTTCCTTTATAAGTATAGATTTTCTTTAGTCATGCATGCATGTGATTATTAATCTTACAAACTAAAACTTTTTATTTTTTCTTTAGAGGAAGCGACTCTCTATTTTCTAATCATACATGACTATTAATTGAGTAACCTATTTCACTAATGTCTCTTGAAAATCTTGATTATAAGCCCCTTAAATTTATTGGGTACTAATACCAAACATCACATATCTAGGAAATATTAGAAATAATTACTCCTTCCGTTTCAATTTATGTAACATTTTTGAAATTTTGAGATTCAAAATGGAATATTTTCTTTAATCGTAGTTTTTCGTATGTCATTCAAATATTTTAAATTGTAAATTATTATCACTTATAGTACTTTTTATATAGTTTTTAGATATATAGAATTTGTTTCTAAACATTAAAGATTTCATATTCGAATTCATAGGCAAACTAAATTGGTTTGCCTCTTGAAATCCACGCAACATAAATTGGGATAGAGAGAATAAAAAAAAAGCACGTGTCAATATATATTAATATATCAATATCAATTTCTCCTTATTCTCAAACTAGTTGGCATAACACTAGATTCAACTAAGGAAAAATGCGATTATTACTATAGAAGTAAAACCATTTTTTTGGATACAAAGTGCCACTAAAGACTTACAATATCTAGACACTTCCCTTCTTCATATTCCAATATTTTTGGAGAAATTTGAGTAATGGTAAAGATGGAGAGCTAGTGAATGATAGGGTCTCAATTTATAGTGGAAAGTTGAATAAAGTAGGCAAATCCACTACTATGGAAATGAAACCAATAGAGGCCACATTGTTGACTTTTTTTTTTTTTTTTTTGTAATTGGCCTATAATTGTTGGTGGCATTGAACAAAAGATGATGAAAATTGTATATAACCTTGTCCTACTAGAGATGGTGCTTTTGGCAATAAGTATATTAGGTCAGTGGGACTCACTAAATGTAAAATCATGTTTAGTCTCCATCGAAAGGAAACGTAATTTCTTAATTTTATCAATAATTACCTTCTAATTGGTATAAATGTGTAGAAATATTTTTTTTTTTATCAATTTTAATTAGTAGATAAAATTCAAATATCTCTTTATTTCTATTATCAACATATATATCATTCGTCTAACTAGTTTATCAATATAAATGAAATATACCTAGCTTGTACTCACTAGTTTATATTATAGGTATAGTATATATATATATATATATATATATATATCATATATATAATATATGTATATTTTGTTTAAATATATACATTACATATACTTTTCGTAATCAGATGATTCAAATCTGTAATTATATCCCTTATTTATTTTATTTCCCTAAGGTCAGAGGCGTATTCAGGATTTTGAGATGATGGATGCTCTATAACGAAAAGGTGGATCTAAGATGTAAATTCTGATCAGTTTGACATTTAAGTTCTTATCACTGAAAACCATTAAAATTTTAAAATTATAGGTCCATAATTATCTTCTATCTATCCATACCACTTAGAGAGGTGTTACCCAATTTTAGAAAGGAAAATAAAACAAGATAGACAAAAGATTCATATTTCTAACCTCACATAAGTGCACCCAACATCATTGCACGACATTATATGATACTTCGGGTGTGGGTTCATATATCTAAATTTAAATATTTTTTAAAAACTATAACACTACTATATATGATTTCGGGAGGGGGGCATGAGTTTATGTGAATCCGGTGACCCCCTTCTGGATACACCTCTGGCAAAGGTTAGTTCCAAGATGCAAATTTCTAACCGATGGAAATATGTTCACGATAGTATACATCTATAATAATCCGGAAGGTTATTTTTGGAATTTTTCATAAAATTACCATTTTACCCCTTTCTTTATCGATCCCGATGCATTTCTGATTGAGTTTTGAAGGTTAATTTCAAACTGAGGGAAAGTGTGAATTTATGAAAGTTTTTTAAATTCAAAGGCTAAAGTTGTTAGAAAGTGGTAGAATAGAGTTCCGTCTATTCCATCAGTCTCGAAATGTGGAAATTGGTCTATGAGAGTTGTCGGTTTTAGATTCAGAGTCTTTTTGAGGATTTGAGGTCCTAAGTTGGAAATTGTTGAGATTTTAACCTTTGGGTTGACTTTGGTCAACATTCAGAGTTTGGATGTTTGGATCAGAATTTCAAGAGTCCCATTGGATTCGGGGGATGATTTTAGGCCTAAGTGAGGTATTGGTTGAATTTTTAGAAGTCCTGAGCTTGATTTGGCCTTTTAGGCGTTATGATTAGTTTCTTGTGACTTTCACGAATTTCGGATCAACGAGACCTCAGATTCATATTTCGATGGTTTCATTGAGTCCAAACCGTCGAGTTAAGTCAGTTTGCATATATGGTTTGTGTGTACGGGATTCCAAACGAATTATGAGGGTCAATTCAATGATTTAGGACTTGGCTGTTTTTTTTGGTACTAGTGTGCCACACGATTGCAAGGGGTTTTGATCGCTTTCACGAGGGACAGGTCGCTTTCACGAAGGACCTATTCGTGATTGTAACCATTGAGAAAACGAAGGCCGAGATATTTTTGGGTTCGCTTTTGCGAATTAATTAGTTGTCGTTTTTGCGACATTGAGAGGGGTTTTGAGCAGAAATTTTGGGGTTTAAAACCTATTTTTTCATTTTTAAGCTTTGTAAAATCCTTGGAGACAATTTTAAAGAGACTTCTTGTACTAAATCATTTTGGTAAGCCTTTGTAGCTCTAAAACTTCATTTCCATTGGATTATTTATGGATTTTAATATCAAAACTTGGAATTTTGATTGGTAAATGACAAGGTTTTCAAGAATTTGAGTTCTAAAGTTAAATTGTGATTGAGAACTGATTTTAATTCCTTTTTCGAAATAGTTTTCTCCAATGAGTTCCTAATGCCTTGGATAACATTTTCAAGTAAAAATTTTCGGATTCAAACTTTATTTTCGGAATTGGGTTTTTGAGTTGCTTTGACCCATTTTTCAAAATGTGTGAATTAAGAGTTGTTATTTCCAAAATCTTATTGTTATTAGCTGATTGAATTAGATTGTGAGGCTTTGAATATTATTCAGAAGGGGGAGACCCAAGTCTTGGATTGACTTTGATTGATTTGAGGGAAGTGATTTCTAAACCTTGTCAAATTCTTGTATTTTTCCTTCATTGTGTGTGGTGGGGTGTAATGAAAACGGGGTGATGGGTTCAATTATTCCACTTGATTGATTTTAATTAATAAAAATGGATGAATGGAAAAGACAATGTGTTGATCATAATGATTTGTGAATTGCCTTGTTGTGGACCCTTATTTGTTGATTGATGAAAAGCCTTGATTGAATTTTTGTGGCCTTGAATTGCTTGAATTGTTCTCTCTTTCTTATGGTGTGAAATTGCTTATTTGCATTAATTGTTGTGCACCGTGATGATACATGTAATGTTTATGCCGAAGGAAAACGATTCTGGCAAGTGATATGATATAAAGCCAAAAAAATGGTTCCGGCTAGTGATATTATGTTATAAAGCCGAAGGAAAATGGTTCCGGCTAGTGATATAAATGCCGAAGGAAAATAGACGTTCCGCCAAGTGATATTTTGTTATAAAGCTGAAGGAAAATGGTTTCGTCTAGTGATATGAATGTTGAAGGGAAATGGTTCCGGCAAATGACATTATGTGAAAGTCGTAGAAAAATGATTCTGACTAATGATATCGTGCCAAAGGAAAACGGTTCTGACAAATATTGACTATTGTGATCGATCTACTTGATGCATATGATTGAGCTGCTTAATGCATATGATTAATCTGTTTGGCGTATATGATTGATCTATTTGATGCATACGATTGACAAACTTGGTATTTGTGATTGACATACTTGGTACTTGTGATCAAATGACTTGATACTTATTGGTCGTTGAACTGTGACTATTGGACTATACTTGTTAAGCCTTGTGAATTGTGTATTGTAGAACTATTAGGTTGGGCTGATTTCTATGTAGGTTATAGTTTGAGGAGGTTTGGTTGGGATGAAAGGAGTACTTGATTTCTATCTAGTTTTGCTTTGTTTAGTAGGTTGCTTGTTGAATACCGTGTTGTTTGGTACTTGCTTCTTGCTTCTACACTTGTGTAGGTTTCGAGCCCGGATCTGTGTCATCTCCTTCTTTTCTTATTTTTTGAGGCTTGTCAAGGGACGTTGAGAGGTAGCTGCTTGTCATCCCGGTGGGCCCTCTTGTTATTTTTTCTTTATGTTTTGTTCTATTCGAGAAACAAAGACATTGAGACTTGTATTATCTTTTAAATTTTGTATCTTTATATTTGTGTCTTGTACACGTGACAATCAGGTTTTTGAGTTATTTTAGAATGAATAAGTTTTTCGCTTTTATCTTGTTCTTGCTTTACATTTTGCATTTCTTTCGTTTCGTTGGGCAGAGGTTGACTTGTCTTGATAGGAATATACGAGTGTTATCATGTCCATTTTGGATCGTGACAACATCCTAGTAACTACATAAACCTATTAGTTGGTCATATATAATTATTTCAATGCTATTTCACGTATCAAACCAAAAGTGTGTATAAGACTATAAGCCAAGAGGGAAAATCAGCAAAAATTCATAAGTTGATTTTAACACTTACTTATAGGCTCTTTAATTCTGGTTTAACTAACCCTTTTGATCATTTAATCACTGAACTATATTAGTAATGTGTAACATCTCGAAAATTTCTAAATTAAGACTTGAAGCATTCTTCATTTGAGTATAAGGTCGTACCGAGTGATTCTTAATTGTTCTTGGGTGTTAAGGTCATTTGTTTAGTGTTATAATGGATTTGGATATGACTCAAGGTCACAAGAACCCCTAGCACAAAGTTGAGTTGAAAGCTTCTTTACCGATTAAGTTTTGACATAAGATTCTACTTAGGTTAACTTCAAACAATCATATCTCCTAGTACATAATGAATTAGGTGGCCTATTACCTACCAAATTAAAGGTATTTGAGTCTACTTTCTAGCCCCCACAACGTTTGCCTAATTTCATGTTCGGAGTAAAAAGTATGACCATTTTACCAGAGACTGTCATACCAGAGTTTTCTAAATTTGTGAATGACGACTCCAACCGACGGGTCGTAGGTTGAACGACGGCCCATCCTGTCAGGTCATTGATAAAGTACTGGGAGTCAACTTTTGGGACCCAAATCCTACGTATCCAACCAACGGGCCGTAAGTCCACCTACAGGCCGTTGTTTGGACCCGTAAATGGACTTTTGAGCCTTAAAAACTCAATATAGAAGCCACGGATGGGATCTACGGTCCGTAGATCAAACCACGAACCATAGAAGGTTTTTTCGCCAATTTTAAGAAGGGTAGTTTAGTCTTTTCCTACCCCTTCTAACCCTAATCTGTGACCTTTTTTCACCTAAGTAAGTGTCTAAACAGTAGTAAAACATTATTTTACATTCTTTAACACTTCAAAGACTTAGAGCAAGGATTCAAGAGGAGAAAAGCTAGGGTTTTCAAGAGTTCTTCAAATTTCATCTATTTCACCAAGAACTTTGTTCTTCCCAAGTACGTAAAGCTATCATAGTGTTGGACTAGTTCGTCCTCACGCCCTACATCCACTTTCAAATTAGTAAAAGAGTAATCCAGGGTTCTATCCTTATATTTCAGTATTTTTTAGATGAGTTGATATTGAGTTTATGAATTCGTGAGTTGTTGATTTTGAATTCGTATTCCAAATCATTGAATTGTCATACAATGTGAATTGAGTTGATTGTTCATGACTATTTTTCAGCATGGACCCTATTTTGAGTATTCAACGAATTCGTATTAAGTATCTTCTAAACAAAACATTACTGTTTAAACTGAGTTTTGAGGAAGTACTGAACAATTTAAAAAAGAGTATAAGGGAACTAAGTATTTCCCAAATATTTCATTTTTACATGAAGAAATTGAATAGAGTTTTTGAGAAAAGTTAAAAGTGTTTTCAGAAAGATTAAGTAAAGAGCAGTTACCTCTTAAAGAAGCCCCTTTTTGAGTAATTATCTCAACCCAAAATGTATTTTTACACTAAGGAAAGAGAAACCTTGTTTTTCAAATGAACTATGAGTTTCAGAGACAGTTCATTCAAAGACAGTTCAGAGCAGTTACCTCTTTTAAGAGCATAGTTTGAGCAATTATCTCAAACTAGAGAAAAAGTAATGTTTTTATACATTTGAGCAGCTGTATATATTATTGGGAGTAGTATTGAGCACCGATATGGGGGAGAGTCCAAACAACTCATAGCCCACATAAACCATGTCTTGCTACAGTATCATACGTTTTAGATGAATCTTTATTGCTTAGTGGATCCACTTAGTCGAGGTGTCCGTTATCTCAGCATGATATATGACAGTTCTGAAAGCGTGGATAAGACGTTGTATCACTACGTAGCTCATAGTGATGGTTGTCGGTTAGAAAATCTCCCAACTAAAGTTAAAGTGTATTTTTATATATCACTTGTTAAAAACTTGTTGCTCCCAATTGCACACGCAAGTGTACGCGGTCGCGCAAGTAATATAGTGGCTCTTAAAAGAACCAGATTAGCGAACCCAAAAGGACTTGTCAATTAACTATTTACTAAATTATACTGATCTAATTATTTATTTAAGAGAGTCAAAAGAGAAGAATGCAAGAACAAAATAATAAAATTACTTACAATAGTTGGAAAATCCCAAGGCTGCAGCATGTATTGGATTTCATGTATCATATTTTTGGCTTGGAACTAATTTTAGTTGTCAAGTTACTGGTTTATAAGGTTGATGATATGATCCGGGTTATACACCTCTCGTCGCCTACCCCAGTTAGCTATCTAACTACATCGTTGAGCGGGGATAAATAGACTAACTGGCAAGCATTTATATTTCATCATATTTCGTAACCAAGCAAGGTGTTCATCTAGGCGTCACTCCTGAACACTAATCACCTCAATTTAATGGGTGGACTGAGATCTCTATATTCTCTGGTCTATCTAACCCCTCCTCTCTCAATTTTAAGATTAGACAATGTATTTATCTTATGGTGATCAAGCATAAAATACTAAAACAAGAATATAAAAATAACTTATAATGATAACCAAGAATTAATTCATAAAGCCTTAAATAATCAACATTCAATCCGTAGCTACAGCCCCAGAACAAGAGCTTTAGCTACTAATGTCTAAGAAAACAAGAAGAAGAAAAGAACCCTAAAAAGTATTGACGACTTTCTCTTCAAATGTGCCTCCTCCTACTCTATATTAGTTGTCCAATAATTATTTTTATGAACTATTTATAGATGTAGAAAATCCTAAATAAAATAACTGGGACCAAAATAAATGAGGAAACCAAAACCAAAACTGAGTTGAAATTGTTGTACGCGTTCTGTCCGCCGCCTTCAAGATTGTGCGCAGCTCCTCAATTGGCCACTGCCTTCAGAATCTGCCACGTGGCTGGCAGCAATATTCTCCTTTCAAGTTTCCAATTGAACGTGCACTTTGCAACATATAATTTTATATATTATTATATTCAATTTTAATCTATTAAGCTTCCTGCTTGATTTTCTTTTATAATCTTTCATCTTTAATTCGTTTTAGCTCCAAACTTCTTCAACTTTATGTCAATTTACTCCTACAAATAAAATACACTATTTAGCACAATTCATACAATTCATGCTCAAAAAGGGTAGATATAAATAATAAATGTGAGGCAAATAATGATTAAAATATGTTTTTTGGCCTCACATCAGTAGCTCATAGTGATGGTTGTCGGTTAGAGAATCTCCCAAATAAAGTTAAAGTGAATTTTTATATATCACTTGTTATGTTGAGTTTTAGAGATGAGTAAGTACTTTTGCAAAGTTTAAATGATTTCATTCCTTTAATCTTTTACATTCAGTTGAGTTTATGTTTTATCTATTTCAGTCATTTAGTTCAGTTATTTGTTTATTCAGCCAAATTACATACTTGTACATTCAATTGTACTAATGTCATTCGACATGCATACTTTTAGGATGCAGATACAGGTGTTCAAGATCATTAACAGGCACTTCGTTGAGATCACTCTACACTCCAGTTAGTTTTTGGTGAGCCTCCTTGTATTCCAGAGGACTTCACATACTTTCAGTTTAGTTGTTTTGAGTTGTCGTGGGTCTTGTCCCGGCACCTATCTTAAACATTAGAGGCTTCATAGATAGACAGAGTTGAGAAGTCTTTCACTAATTACTTTTCCTTGAGATGATTTTGCAAACTATTATACTTATGTTATTGAGTATTTACAGACAGTTTGAGTTGAGTTTTTACTTTCAGTTTAAATGTTTAAAAATTTATTCTTTAAGCCTTTTATCGCTTGAGTAAGTCTTCTGCTAAGTATTCAGGCAGGTCAAGGGTACCCTTGGGGACCAACAATGATTCTCGAGTGCCGATCACGTCCATGGTGTAGGTTCAGATCGTGACATAATGTTGAATTCAATAATATAATTACTTATTTCTTAGTAAAATAATAACACTAATTTAATAAACTATTACTACGATAATATTTTAAATAATATACGAACAATATTTAAATCGTACTGTGCATCGTCATAAGAAACTATTTCAATATATAAAATATTTCTCCATAATTAAATAAACCTTCTCTAATTAATTAAGTAACGTGAATCAACAATATTAATTAATTTCAACAAATTAAACCTGAACAATATAGAGTGATATTGACAAGTGCAGGAGTTACTTGGCTCAATTTGTATGGCCAAAATGCAATAGATACGATATTTTTTGGACAATAAATCAAACTTAGACTAACAAATTTTAACTTATAAAATTAATGGTGAAGTATTATTTTTTTATGAATTAATAATTCTAATTTAAAGTAATTAAGACACTTTATCATTTCACATTTTGATCTATGTAATTTTGCTATTCAATATGATTTTGCTCGGATAGGTATGTCTGATTACTCACGAAAGCTATAGAAACTTGGCCAAAATATCATAGAGACGACCTCATTCCACTTCTCTTATAGATGAATTCATCAACTGTATATAAATATACCATACATAAGGATTATGAATTCAGTAAGAATTAATAACTCATATTCATGGTCATTAGCACAATTAAAACACTCTCTTTTAGTGGGCAAAATATCGACTTATTATTACCCATATGAACTTACTTCATGAGATGATCTCTAATCACATATATTGGGTTACCGTTTCTATTGACAATCATATCGGCCTTAATTTCATCTCTTTTGAGGTTTGAAAGATTAATTTTCTTCCCACGGATTTAGTCAAAAAATCGACCGAATTCATTTCTGACTTTACATAATCACTCAAAGTATTTCCACCTCTCATAGTTGCTTAACAACATCATGTTTCAATTTCTTCTCTTACAATTATGAGATTTATTCTTTACAATAGTAATTTTTACTTGATAATCACCATGCATGCATAGACACACGATACAACACGTCCTTTATTAAAAGAATATTAGCTAAGAAATTTTTCATCCACTCAGACTTAGAATCAACTAACTCTATAGCTACAAACTCTGATTCATAGTCGATCTTGCAACGATTATGATTTCTGCTTAGTTAGTTGATTTTCACAACATTGCGGTCCATCTAATGTAACACCTCAGAAACCTAACAGACTGAACAATAGAAATTTGGGTGAACCATGAAGGGGTTCATGGACCGTGAATGGAACCATGGTCCGTCGATTTGCTCGTGGTTCACACCCAGCCAGCATGGTGGACCATGGAGCCCTCTACGGGCTGTCGATCCCCACACGAGCCGTGGAATGGTTCGTTAACCTAGCCCAGTTACCCCTAGCCCAAAGTGCAGAACCACGGTGGCCTTCATTTCCTGCGGTCTTTCACACGGTCCGTGAAATAGATCGTAGATGCATGGGGAACCAAGGACCAGTAGCACTGGCCAAGAACCACAACCCACTTGACGGGCCATGGTACTGTAACATCTCGCAACTAGAAAGAACTAGAAGGAACTTTAAAATCTGGAAACAGTTATTTTTGGAAAGTATAAGGAAATCTGGAAGATTTTAAGTAAGTTAAAGTGAGTTTTTGGTCAACTTCAAACAATCATAAATCCTAATTCAGGATGAGTTAGATGTATTTCCAGATATGGTTGGAAATCTCTTGGAATTATCTTTCCAACGCCGCTAATTTTGAGTAATTCCGAGTTCGGATGAGTGAGTTATGCCATTTGGAAGTTTGACTGTTGGAATAAGGAAAGTCCACTATGGATTTTTAAGGGGTAGTTTGGTTTTTCCTTGCCCAACTTAATTAATTCATTTTTGGTAATATTTTTAGGGGCTAAACTGATTGGGTTCAGTTTACGCTTTTGAAAAATAGAGTTAGGGCTTCTGGAGAAAGAACACAAGAGAAAAGAGAAGAGGAAAAGCAAAATTCATCATTTCGAAAAGATTTGATCCGGATTTCTTCAAGGATTTGATCCCACCAGGTATGTGAGTCTCGCATAGCGTTGGGTTCATTCACCCACGCGTCAAGCATGTTTAATTCAGTGAAATTCGTCCTAGAAGAGTTGGAAAATTGATGTTCTTGACAAATATTCTATAAATTCGAATGTTGTTAGCGAAGTAGGACGAATTGAGAAGTTTATAAGATCCTTACATTGAATTTAGGGTTGCTTTGAGTTGGTTTCTTGAGTTTACATGCTAGGCATCGGGATTTAAAATGAGTTTGAGGAAGATAATCGAATTTAGGTGGATTGAAGCTGAAAAACGAAGAAGGAAAAAGTCGAGTAAGGTTCATGAAACAAGTCCGCGTCGCGGACTTGTTCCCCCAGTAAACAAAAATCTGCTCCACGTCGCGGAGAGGATGCGGACTCCACTGTCTCAAAATTTAATTTCACGAATAATTATTTAGGAACATCTCCACATCGCGGACTTGTTCCAAGGCAGTGACTTCATAACTTTTCTCAAGTTTAGCTATTCCAAATCTTTCCTAAACATCAAGAGACCTTTCCTATCAAAAATCATAATCCTTGAATCCATAATTCAAATTCAAGGAAAGTAAAGAGTAAAGTCAAGAGAAGTCAAAAGTCAATAAGAGGAGTTCATTTCAAGTTTTCATAAGTCTTTTACAAACGTTTTAAATTTATTTTAAGACTTAAGTTTTGAAGTTGAGTAAAGTGTAAGAGCAAAGCTCATTTTCTTTAAAATGATATATGGGAACTAAGTATTTCCAAGAGTAAATGTTTTCACATTTGAGATGAGAGGAAACTGATATTTCCAAAAGAGTTTTGAACATCAAAAAGGGAACATTGATTCCAAGAGAGCTTTTTAAGCTAAGTTTGAGCAATTACCTCAAACCAGAGAAGAAGTTGTTTTAAAAACATATGAGCTAAGTATATGTTGGGAGTAGTATTGAGCACCGATATGGGAACGCGAGTTCATATTAACTCAAGCCCCCATAAACCATGTAGCTATCATAGGCAGAAAAAGGATCATACTTTTAGATGATTCCTTAGTGCTTTTTAGCATAGACTAGTGGATTCACTTAGTAGTTCAGGTTCTATACCGATGGCAATGTATAGGACGGTCCTTGGCAACGTGAGGTAAAATGTTGTACCATCACTTAGGCTCATAGTGATGGTTGTCGGTTGGAGAATCTCCTACAGAAGTTATATTACTTACTAAATGAGTAAAGTTAAGTTGTTATTGCTTTATATTTAACGAACTAAGATTGTTTTAAGTTGTTTTATAAGCTTTATATATATGTATTGCATGTGTTTTATTTCTTTATATTGAGTTGAATATTCATGAGTTGAGAAGAGCCAGGTAAGTGTTTCTTTCAGAACCTCTAACAAGCCTATGTTTGTTAACATTCCAACTCGCATACTCGTACATTCAATGTACTGATGCCAGTTGGCCTGCATCGTCTTATGATGCAGACGCAGGTAACTAGGATCAGCATCCAGCGCATCGTTGATCGGGTTGAGCACTCAGAGTTAGTTGGTGAGCCTCATTGCTTTTCGGAGAGCTCTTTTTTCATTTTCTTCAGTAGATTTCAGTTGTTAGGATGATCGGGGGTCTTGTCTCGACATCCATCTCAGTTATTAGAGGCTTCATAGATAGATAGTTAGCAGTCAATTGCCTTTACATTGTTATTTATTATGTATTAAGACTTGAGTTGTCATTTTGGCTAAGTTGAATGTTTAATCTTTAAAACATTCTTAGTTATTTCATTGTTAAGTTCTGTTAAGTTCATTGATCATTATAGATATGAATATTATCTTTCGCTGATTAAGTAAGCCAGGCCAAGGGTTCGCTTGGGGCCAGCAATGGTCTTCGAGTGTCAGTCCCGCCCAGGGTAAAGGCTCGGGGCGTGACAAACTTGGTATCACAGCCCATCGTTCAAGAGTCCTAGGGAGTCTATGAAGCTATGTATGTAGAGTCCTAGTTATCGGTGTGAAGCGCGCCACATCTATCATTAGGAGGCTGCAACATTTAGGAAAGTTTCTCACTTCTTTCACCCTAATTTCGTGCGTTAGAGTTTGATCTCTAAAAAGTTCCTTCTAATTCGTGCTTGCGTGTGTTTTTAGATAATCATGCCTCTACGAAGAGCGGTCACAGGTCGTCTTGCGAGACGCAATGTTGAGGAGCAAGAGTTACCCAATGCACCTGAAGTGCAATCTTAAAGAGAAATCACCAATGCTGAGTTCTGTGAGGCTATCCGGAAGTTGAGCCAAGCTGTGACTAACCAGGTTGGGCAGCAAAGAGGGGCTCGACAAGAAGAGGCTGACACTTCAAGGATTTGTGAGTTCTTGAGGATAAATCCTCCAAGTTTCACTGGTTCCAGCACTACTGAAGATCTAGAAAACTTCATTGAGGAATTGAAAAAGGTATTTGATGTGATGCATGTTGCTGATACTGAGAGAGTTGAGCTAGCTACATACCAGATGAAGAATGTTGCTAGGACCTGGTTTGATCAGTGGAAAGGGGGTAGAGCTGAGGATGCACCACCTGCGAGTTGGGCCTATTTTGAGGAAGCTTTCTTGGGGCGTTTCTTTCCCGGGAACTGAAAGAGGCCAAGGTACGTAAGTTCGTCACACTTAAGCAGGATTCTTTAAGTGTTTATAAATATGGGTTGTAGTTCACCCAACTATCCCGGTATGCTCCGGAGATGGTTAAGGACATGAGAAGTAGAATGAGCTTGTTTGTTGCTGGGTTGTCTCGTCTGTTAAGTAAGGAAGGTAAGGCTGCAATGCTTATCGGGGACATAGACATATCAAGGTTGATGGTTTATGTGTTGCAGGTTGAGGAAAAGAAACTGAGGAACAGGGAAGAGTTCAGAAATAAGAAAGCGAAGATAGGGAATGAGTCTGGGTAGTAGAAGGTAGTGTGAATCGTCCGTCCTTTCAGAAGAAAAAGGGACCTGCACCATCATCTACTAGTGCACCTGCACCCAGAAACAAAGGTGAGTATAATGGCCAGAATTCACAGAACTTCAGAGCTAGACCAGCACAGTCTCAAGGTAGTGTGGCACAAGGAGGTAATTGGGCTCTTGTATGTGGTAGGTGTGGTACGAACCACACAGGTAAGTGTCGTGATGTCCAGACAGGTTGTTTCAAGTGTGGGCAAGAAGGTCACTTCTTGAAAGAATGCCCTAAGAACAGGCAAGGTAGTGGCAATCAGGGCAATAGAGCCCAATCTTCATCAGTTGCTCCACCAGACAGGGCTGCACCTAGAGGAGCTACTTCAGGTACTGGCCGAGGAACAAACCGTCTTTATGCAATCACGAGTCGCCAAGAGTAAGAGAACTCTCCAGATGTTGTCACTGGTATGATCAAAGTTTTTTCTTTTGATGTTTATGCTTTGCTAGACCCAAGAGCAAGTTTATCTTTTGTAACCCCTTATGTTGCAAATAAGTTTGAGGTTATTCCTGAGAAACTTTGTGAACCCTTCTGTGTTTTCACACCTGTTGGGGAGTCTATTCTAGCTGAGCGAGTTTATCGTGATTGTGTCATTTCCATCAATCACAAAGACACCATAGCTGATTTAGTTGAGTTAGACATGGTGGACTTCGATGTCATTCTAGGTATGGACTGGTTTCATGCCTGTTATGCATCAATAGATTGTAGAACTCGAGTTGTCAAGTTTCAGATTCCTAATGAGTCAGTTATAAAATGGAGTAGTAGTTCAGCAGTGCCTAAGGGTCGTTTCATTTAGTACCTTAAGGCGAGAAAGTTAGTTTCGAAGGGTTGTATCTATCACTTAGTTCGAGCTAATGACTAAAGTGTTGAGATACCTCCCATTCAGTCAGTTCCTATAGTAAAAAAGTTTCCAGAAGTCTTTCCTGATGACCTACCCGGAGTTCTTCCTGAGAGAGAAATAGACTTCGATATAGAAATCATTCCAGATACTCATCTTATCTCTATTCCGCCATACAGAATGGCACCAGCAGAGTTGAAAGAGTTGAAAGAGCAGTTAAATGATCGATTAGATAAGGGCTTCATTCGACCAAGTGTTTTACCTTGGGGCTCTCCAGTCTTGTTTGTGAGAAAGAAAGATGGTTCCCTTAGGATGTGTATAGATTACCGTCAGTTGAACAAGGTTAGCATCAAGAATAAATATTCTCTTCCGAGAATTGGTGATATTTTCTATCAGCTCCAGGGTGCTTCCTGTTTCTCAAAAATTGATCTCAGATCAGGGTATCATCAATTAAAAGTAAAGGAATGTGATATTCCAAAGACAGCTTTCAGAACCAGATATGGTCATTATGAGTTTTTGGTCATGTCCTTTGGTTTGACCAATGCACCAGCAACGTTCATGGATCTTATGAATAAATTCTTCAAACCTTATTTAGATATGTTTGTAATTGTTTTCATTGATGACATACTAATCTATTCAAGAAATGAAGAAGATCGTGTTAGTTATCTCATAATAGTTCTTCAGACTTTGAAAGATAGAGAGTTGTATGCCAAGTTATCTAAGTGTGAGTTTTGGCTTGAGTCTGTGGCATTCTTGGGCCATATAGTTTCTAGCGATGGGATTAGACTTGATAGTCAGAAAATTGAGGCAGTGCAGAATTGGCCTAGACCCACTTCTCCAATTGATATTAGAAGTTTTTTAGGTTTGGCTGGCTATTATAGAAGGTTTGAAGAGGGTTTTTCATCCATTTTGTCCCCTTTGACGAAGTTGACTCAGAAAATAGTGAAGTTTCAATGGTCTGAAGCTTGTGAGGAAAGCTTTCAGGAATTGAAGAAAAGGTTGACTATTGCCCCAGTTTTAACTTTACCGGAATGTACTCAAGGTTTTGTGGTGTATTGTGATGCACCTAGAGTTGGCTTAGGTTGTGTTTTAATGCAGAATGACAAGTTATAGCTTATGCCTCTAGACAGTTGAAGGTTCAGGAGAAGAACTACCCAGCCCATGATTTAGAATTGGCTGTTATAGTATTCGCTTTGAAGATATGACGTCATTATTTGTATGGTGTTCATGTTGATATATTCACTAATCATAAGAGCCTTCAATGTTCACCTAGAAAGAGCTTAATCTCTGACAGATGAGGTGGTTAGAATTACTCAAGGATTATGACATGAGTATTCTTTACCACCCAGGTAAGGCTAATGTGGTTGCTGATGCGTTAAGCAGGTTGTCTATGGGTAGCACTGCCCATGTTGAAGAAGGAAAGAAAGAGTTAGCAAAAGATGTGCACAGACTGGCACACTTGGGAGTCAGACTTATGAATTCCACAGAAGGAGGTATAGTGGTGACGAATGGGGCTGAGTCATCATTAGTCTCAGAAGTAAAAGGCAAGCAAGACCAAGACCCTATTTTGCTTGAATTGAAGGCAAATGTTCATAAGCAAAAAGTATTAGCTTCTGAACAAGGGAGAGATGGTGTATTGAAGTATCAAGGCAGATTGTGTGTACCAATGGTGGATGGGCTCCAAGAGAGGATCATGGAGAAAGCTCATAGCTCCAGATATTCCATTCATCCGGGTTCCACAAAGATGTATCGTGATTTGAAAGAAGTGTATTGGTGGAATAGTCTAAAGAAGAGCATTGCAGAATTTGTTGCTAAGTGTCCAAATTGCCAATAAGTTAAAGTAGAGCACCAAAGGCCCGGTGGTTTGACGCAAAATATAGAACTTCCGGAATGGAAGTGGGAGATGATTAATATGGATTTCATCACAGGCTTGCTAAGGTCTCGCAGACAACATGATTCTATTTGGGTGATCGTCGACAGAATGACAAAATCAGCCCATTTTCTGCCGGTAAAGACTACTCATTCAGCAGAAGATTATGCCAGGTTATATATTCAGGAGGTGGTAAGACTTCATGGAGTTCCAATCTCCATTATTTCAGATAGAGGTGCACAATTCTGGAAATATTTTCAGAAAGGTTTGGGTTCAAAAGTGAACTTAAGTATTGCCTTTCATCCCTAGACTGACGAACTAGCAGAGCGCACTATTCAGACATTAGAAGATATGTTGAGGTCTTGTGTGATTGATTTCAAAGGGAATTGAGATGATCACCTACCTCTCATCGAGTTTGCTTACAACAACAGTTATCACTCGAGCATCCAAATGGCTCATTATGAAGCTCTTTATGGGAGAAGATTCAGATCTCCTATTAGATGGTTTAAAGTTGGTGAAGCAGGGTTGATAGGACCAGATTTAGTTCACCAAGCTATGGAGAAGGTGAAAGTAATTCAAGAGAGATTGAAAACTGCACAAAGTCGTCAGAAATCCTACACTGATGTTAGGAGAAGGGTGTTAGAGTTCGAGGTAGATGATTGGGTATATTTAAAAGTTTCACCCATGAAGGGTGTTATGAGGTTTGGTAAGAAGGGGAAGCTTAGTCCCCGGTATATTGGACCTTATAGAATAGCCAAGAGGATTGACAATGCAGCTTATGAGTTGGAGCTACCACAGGAATTAGCAGCAATTCATCCGGTGTTTCACATCTCCATGTTGAAGAAGTGCATGGGAGGTCCTTCATTGATCATATCAACTGAAAATATTAAGATCAAGGATAACTTATCTTATGAGGAGACTCTGGTTCAGATTCTAGATCGCCAAGTTGAAAACAAAGGAGGTTGCGTTAGTCAAAGTCCTTTGGAGGAACCAATTTGTCGAAGAAGCTACTTGGGAAGCTGAAGAGGATATGAAGAAGAGATGTACACATCTCTTTGAAACCGGAGAAAATGCAGACCAAGGTACTAATTTTCTTCTTAGTACTATCTAAATTTTGAGTGAGCAAGTTCTTTGTTTGAAATTGCTTTTGGGATGTTTGAACTTGATGTTACCACCCTTAGCTTAGTAAGAGTAAATCTCATTCGAGGACGAATGTTCCCAAGGATAAGATATTGTAACATCTCGCAACTAGAAAGAACTAGAAGGAACTTTAAATCTAGAAATAGTTATTTTTGGAAAGTATAAGGAAATCTGGAAGATTTTAAGGAAGTTAAAGTGAGTTTTTGGTCAACTTCAAACGACCATACCTCCTAACTCAGGATGATTTAGGTGTATTTCCAGAGGTGGTTGGAAATATCTTGGAATGATCTTTCCAACGCCGCTAATTTTGGGTAATTCCGAGTTCGGATGAGTGAGTTATCCCCTTTGGAATTTCAACTGTTGGAATAAGGAAAGTCCAATCCGGATTTTTAAGGGGTAGTTTGGTCTTTTCCTTACCCAACTTCATTAATTCAGTTTTGGTAATATTTTTAGGGGCTAAACTGACTGGGTTCAGTTTACGCTTTTGAAAAATAGAGTTAGGGCTTTTGGAGAAAGAACACAAGAGAAAAGAGAAGAGGAAACGCAAGATTCATCATTTCGAAAAGATTTGATCTCGGATTTCTTCAAGGATTTGATCCCACCAGGTATGTGAGTCTCTCATAGCGTTGGGTTCATTCACTCACGCGCCAAGCATGTTTAATTCAGTGAAATTCGTCCTAGAAGAGTTGGAAAATTGATGTTCTTGACAAATATTCTTAAATTCGAATGTTGTTAGCGAACTAGGATGAATTGAGAAGTTTATGAGATCCTTACATTGAGTTTAAGGTTGCTTTGAGTTAGTTTCTTGAGTATACATGTTGGGCATCGGAATTTAAAACGAATTTGAGGAAGATAATCGAAATTAGGTGGATTGTGGCTGAAAAAGGAAAAAGGAAAAAGTCGAGTAAGGTTCATGAAACAAGTCCGCGACGCGAACTTGTTCCCCCAGTGAACAAAAATCTGCTCCGCATCGCAGAGAGGACGCGGACTCCACTGTCTCAAAATTTAATTTCACGAAAAATTATTTAGGAACATCTCCGCGTCGCAGACTTGTTCCAAGGCGGTGATTTTGTAAATTTTCTCAAGTTTAGCTATTCCAAATCATTACTAAACATCAAGAGACCTTTCCTATCACAAATCATAATCCTTGAATCCATAATTCAAATTCAAGGAAATTAAAGAGTAAAGTCAAGAGAAGTCAAGAGTCAATAAGAGGAGTTCATTTCAAGTTTTCATAAGTCTTTTACAAACGTTTTAAATTTGTTTTAAGACTTAAGTTTTGAAGTTGAGTAAAGAGTAAGAGCAAAGTTCATTTTCTTTAAAATGATATATGGAAACTAAGTATTTCCAAGAGTAAATGTTTTCACATTTGAGATGAGAGGAAACTGAGATTTTCGAAAGATTTTTGAACAGCAAAAAGGGAACATTGATTCCAAGAGAGCTTTTTAAGCTAAGTTGTTTTAAAAACATATGAGCTAAGTATATTTTGGGAGTAGTATTGAGCACCGATATGGGGACGCGAGTTCATATTTACTGAAACCCCCATAAACCATGTAGCCATCATGGGCAGAAAAAGGATCATACTTTTAGATGATTCCTTAGTGCTTTTTAGCATAGACTAGTGGATTCACTTAGTAGTTCAAGTTCTATGCCGATGGCAATATATAGGACGGTCCTTGGCAACGTGAGGTAAAATGTTGTACTATCACTTAGGCTCATAGTGATGGTTGTCGTTTAGAGAATCTCCCACAGAAGTTATATTACTTTATAAATGAGTAAAGTTAAGTTGTTATTGCTTTATCTTTAACAAACTAAGATTGTTTTCAGATGTTTTATAAGCTTTATATATATATTGCATGTGTTTTATTTCTTTATATTGAGTTGAATATTCATGAGTTGAGAAGAGCCAGGTAAGTGTTTCATTCAGAACCTCTATCAAGCCTATGTTTGTAAGCATTCCAACTCGCATACTCGTACATTCAATGTACTGATGCCAATTGGCCTGCATCGTCTTATGATGCAGACGCAGGTAACCAGGATTGGCATCCAGCGCATCATTAATCAGGTTGAGCACTCAGAGTCAGTTGGTGAGCCTCCTTGCTTTTTGGAGAGCTCCTTTTTCATTTGCTTCAGTAGATTTCAGTTATTAAGATGATCGAGGGTCTTGTCCCGACATCCATCTCAGTTATTAGAGGCTTCATAGATAGACAGTTAGCAGTCAATTGTCTTTACATTGTTATTTATTATGTATTAAGACTTGAGTTGCCATTTTGGCTAAGTTGAATGTTTAATCTTTAAAACATTCTCAGTTATTTCATTGTTCAGTTCAGTTAAGTTTATTGATCATTATAGATATGAATATTGTCTTCTGCTGAGTTAAGTAAGCCAGGTCAATGGTTCGCTTGGGGCCAACAATTTTTGGTATTTCAATTTTGAAGTTCAATACTTGGTACTAATTGTTCTTGGTATTTTGTTCATTGTTACTGCGGGTGCCAAGCACGAAACATGTCACTTTTTTGACAAATTTCTACATACATTTATAATATATTTCTAATTTCATTTCTTTTTCTCTACTCGAGTTTGAAATTTAATGGCTTTCATTTTTTACGAATACATGTGGATACCCGTGTACCCCAAGTTATATATATATATAGGTTCAATTAATAATTAGTTTTTAAAGGGAAGGGAAATATGTAATCTAACTCTTAGAACTTTTCCAAATCATTTGCTTGCTCTGCTTACTCTTCACTCTATCTTGCTCTGAGCAAATGGCCTTCTATTTATAGCTGAGCATCCGGATATCAAATTCGGATTTCAAATTTTGAAAAAACTTTCTTCACCTGCCGGGTGCTCTTTGGGCCCCATCGTCACATGGCTTTTGAAACTTTTTCAAAATTTAATGGTCCTTCTTTTGTCTTGTTTTCGGTAGTGGAATCTTCTTTATAGGTAATGGAGTCTGCTTTATAGTAGTGGTATAGTAGTGGCTTGTGATGTCATTGCTTACATATATTCTTTTGTCTTCTTGTGTTGACGTCATTGCTTACGTATTTCTTTTAGGTATCCAGGTTGTGTAGTGCTTCAGAATCGAAACTCATTCCTGAATCATTGTCTTCATTTGGGTCATAGTGCTGAGTAAATTGGTCTATTGATAGATCGTTTACATCACTTTCACTTCCTGTGTCTTCGTTTTCAGGATTAAAATCTACTGGTTCCGACTTTGGGTTTTCTCGTATAATTTTTTCTTGTATAACTTCCTTAGTTTTTTCTTTAAGTAACTTGTAAAGAGAATTTTTTATTATTTTTTCTATCCTTTTATTATTTTTTTCTTTTTTGTAAAAAACCTTTTGTTTGTTTACCTTTTTTTGTCATCGTATTGAAACTTGCTGGCAAAATCCTTACACTTTTTGGCAAAGTGTCAGCCATCAACGGATTTGATGAGTCTTTACACGCTATCGTTTGAACGGGACTAGCTATACCTTTAGCCGATACAGTAGCTATTTCTACATTTGTTGGGGAATGTACACCCGTCTATCCATTTTGAAATGAGATGGAGAACTCTTTGGTCCTTCTGAGTAGTCTTGTATTTGTAATGGCATGGTTTGATTAGTATTTCTAAGTAAAAACCTTATTCTTTCTTGTAATGAGTAGATATGTTGGGTTAATTTTCCTTTTTCTGTCTCTAGTTTCTCAACTGTCTGGTTTAGTCTTTTGAATCCTTCAGTCATTGAAGAACAATGACCACAGAAAATTATTTTGTCAGTATCCTTTTGAATATTGTATTGCAGGAAAAGTCTCGTAGTTTGTCTTAAAGCTGGGTTATGAAATAATTTGGCCCAAGAGTTCCTCTAGCATAGTCTAGTGCTTCATTTAGATCGTTGAATCCTTTGAAAAGCGGAGTAGGAAAGTCTTTAACTGAGTCTATTACTTTCATCCATGTCTGGAAAACTCCTGGCAATCTTCCTTGAACTATTACGTGGAATCTGAATTTTTTATCTTCATTCTTGTCTGTAAAGTAATGGCATAATGAATTTACCACTGAAATAAAATAATTATTGTCTCTTGGAATTTTGTTGTATGCTATCCATAGGTTGTCTATTAGGCATCTTTGAGGTTTATCTATCTTTGTTTCTAATTTTACCCTGAAACTTAGATTAGATGGGGGGATAGAAAATTAGATTTTGTTTCCCAAAGTGTAGTCTTTCCATACTCGTAGTATTCAGTCTTGCTTCTTCTAATCTCTTCTGTGGTTGAAACAAGGTATTTCTTAATAGAGTCTACAAATATAAGTCTTTGTCTTTCTGTCCACTGTTACTTGAATTTGAACTGGATGCCTTGTCTTTGTTCTTGCCTGTACTCATTCTGAAAATTAATTAATAATTAGTTTTCATAAGTCTGCTTAGTTGATCTGCTAAGGAATTATCTTTTCCCTTTATATGTTCTAAGGATATATTGTATATTGATGTAGCATCTAAAAAATTTAGCCATCTTCTTTTACTACTATTTTTTTCCTTCTATTTTCTGGTGAAATTTTACAATAGCCTCGCAGTCAGTTCTTACCAAAATTTCTTTTTTATTAATAATATATAATTTAAAGCTATTTAAACCATATATGATTGCTAGAATTTCTGCATCTATGCTACTCCTATTTCCTTTTTCTCTGTATTTGTCACTGTGATAGGCGCAAATTTTTTCGTCCTTCTTGTCTCTGTATTTATTGTTCTTTGTTTTTAGTACTGCTCCCCATCCTTCTAGACTTCCGTCGGTTTCTACTATTGGGTAGTCAGTTTCTAGTGGGAGGGCTAAATCTGGTATATTTTTAACCATTTGTTTGAGCTTTTGTACTAATTTTATGTCTTCCATATTGAAAGTCTTTTGCCCATGAATTCCTGTCTTAGAATATAAGGGTCCTGCTACTTTTCCTAGGTCTTTTATAAAACTCCGTGCGTAATTTAATATTCCTAGAAATTTTTGTAAGTCTTTAGTGTTATCTAATTTATCAGGCATGTCGAGGACCTTTTTTGCTATATGGGGTTGTAATTTTATCTTTCCATTTCCAATTTCGACCCCCAGGAATTTTATAAGATTTTTACATAATTCCATTTTCTCTTTGCTAATTATAATTCCATTGTCTACAAACAATTTAAACACTGTTTGTAAATGTCCTAGATGTTCATTGGTATTGTTACTAAATACTAAGATATCGTCTACATATACTAAAATAAAATTCTTATAATCTCTAAATATATTATCCATCTTTCTTTGAAAAATTGGAGGAGTTGTTTTTAAACCAAAAGGCATTACTAACCATTCGAAATGTCCTTCTGGAGTATACTGCCTCTGGAAATAATAAAAGAATGGGTGGCGGTGGTGGTGGTGGCGATGAAATCGCAGGGGCACACGAGCGTAGCTCCGTGACATTGCACCTTACTTGAGCTGTC